>CM031240.1:51068785-51146262 GCA_018340775.1 Taxus wallichiana var. yunnanensis
AGTTACATGTTACTCCCACATACCTCTCCATTCTACCGTTGCCAGTCTCCACAGTGCAGCCCATTAGCCTGCATAGAGACATTAACCCCACCTCCCAGTTGACCTTGACACATAAATCTATCCCGATTGCTTACATCACAGCCATCGATCCCCTTGGAATGTATTTTCAGCCTCACTGCAGGAAATCTTTGCTTTTTATATAGTGTGAACACATTCCTTACTCCACAAGAGTACTGAAGCCTACACAACACCCATGTTATGATCACCATATGGGAGAATGTCTCTTATATGGTCCTCCCTCGTCTTTGTACTAATCCTCACCTATGGGGACTCATACTACCACTTACACACCTGAACCACTGTCACAAACCCGCCCATTTTCCGTTGACTCTACATTCTCTCACCAATCACCATTTTGACCATACCTTCCCTGCTTTGATGTGCATGGAAGGGTTTGGGCGATTTTTGCATTTATGAGCAAGGCCACCATACTGCAGTCTATTCCATGTACCACCCACAAACATAATGACTGTAGTGGTATCATCTTTTCCGAACCATCTACCAAATAGGCATGCATTAAACTCATCAAGGACATCATTTTTGCTCCACCTTCTTCACTTGCTCTTGCCTTCATCACCACCTTCGCCAAAAGAGTCGATGGATCTGAATCTATCCTCCTAATTTTTTTTTTTCATAAACATCATTTCCTTTTCGGGGCCTTTAACTTATAAAATGAGAGGCGAGACCCCTTCCACTCTTCCCTTCCTATATCCTAAAATGATCGTGCATTTACACCTTCATTAATGTCATTCAAGGTAAGGGAGGATGAATCTATACTCACCTACCTTTGTGTAGAAGTCTCATATATTCATCGGTCGTTACCTTCGAGATGCAAATCATGTTGAATGAATCAAATATCAAAGATCAACATTCATAATCGGGATGAAGACCCGCACATCCTAAAGATTAGTCAATATTTAGATGTTGCTAAATAGAAGCCATCACTTATTTTCTCAGAGATCATAACCACACTTTTGCTTTGGTCTTATTGTAGACATGCCCGATATTGACCCCACCATAGTTGTCCACAATATCATCACCGTTCCCGATGCCAAACCCATCAAACAAAAGCTAAGGAAAAGGCACCCTCACATTTCTCTTCTCATCAAAGAAGAACTTCATGCATTCTTTCCATTTCCTTCATCTTACCCATTGATTATCCTTGTTGGATTTCTAAAATTCTCCCCGTCACTAATGCGTGAGGGGACTCTATATTTGCATGGACTTTGTGACCTCAACCTAACATGTCCGAAAGATGAATTTCCTTACTTGGTATTGATCTAGCTGGTTGACCTTACCGCTGGCCTGAGATGCTTTCACTCATGGATGCCTTCTCAGGTTACAACAAATCTTTCTTGCCCTAGAGGATCAACACAAAACCTCATTCATCACCTTGGGAGACCTTTTCTATCGAGTCATGTCTTTTGACCTTAAAAACATTGGTGCCACATATCAGCGGGCTATGACTTACATCTTCCATGACATCCTACATTGCATATTGGAAGATTACATGGATGATCTCTTGGCCAAATCTAAATGCACTCAAGCACACCTTATCATCCTCAAAACCATCTTTGACTATCTCATTAAATATTGTGTTCACCTTGACCTAAGAAGTGCGTCTTCGCGCATCCTCTCGAAAACTCCTCGGCTTTATCATTTCCCTACGTGGTATAGAAGTTGACCTGCTAAAGTCAAGGCCATTCTCAAAATCCCTCCACCTACTAACCTTACACAAATCCAGAGCTTTCCTCAAGGTAAGTTACAATCTATTCACCATTTCATTTCAGTAATTATCGATCGATGTCAACCATTTCATCATTTTCTCAAGAAGGATGTCTCCTTTAAATGGGATGATGACTACCAAAAGCTTTTGAGGCCTTAAAAAATACCTTCTCCAACCACCCATACTCATTCCACCTAAAGATGATCAACCTTTATACCTATACATCTCAACTCACCAATCATTCCTTGGGAGCCATGCTCACTCATCACAATGAACAACACGGGGAGCGGGTGGTTTATTACATAAGTCATACTCTTTTGACTATGAAACCTGATACACCCACCCCCAAAAACTTTTCTTAGCCTTAGTTTTCATTGCCACAAAACTCAGTCATTACCTACTCGACCACAAAACCTATGTTGTGACCAACCAGGATCCCTTACACTTCATGTATGCCAAACCTTATCAAAATCAGCATGTCACCAAGATGGCTTATGCTTTTAGCTGATCTTGATCTCTAATTCATTCTTCAAAAGTCCATCAAGGGCTAAGCTATCTCCTACTAATTGGCTGACACACCTCTCTCCTAGGGATCAACCCTCTAATTTTGAATTTCCAGATGAGTCAATTGCTACCCTTTCCCTGGATGAACCCCTTACCAAATGACACTCTTCTTTGATGGTTCCAAGTGTCAGCGTGGGGGTGGGGCTGGTATTATCCTCATTCCTCTTGATGGTGAACCCATGCCTTTGTCTTTCAAACTTGATTTTGAATGCACAAACAATATTGCTGAATACGAAGCACTCATACTAGGTCTCCAAGCCACCTACACCCTAGATGTCAAATCCATCAACATCTTTGGTGATTCTCAATTGGTCGTAAACCAAGTTAATGGTATATACCAATGTTGTAATGAGATACTTCAAAAGTATAAACATCGTAGATGTACTTTTGACCACCTTTGACCAGTTACACCCTTGAAACCATCCCACATTCAACTAACAAATTTGAGATACCATGGCTTATGCTTCCCAATACCCTTCTTCACTGCCGATTCTAAAATATTTGTCACCATATAATGACTCCAATCACCTTCTTATTTACCTCACGATGTTTACTCCATCGGAACCGTCTACCCCCGACCCGAGTGACCTTTGGTACAAACAATACTCCATTTTCTTTCTCTCTCCATTTTACCTCCTACATCTCACCCATAATGGACAACATGCCTTCCTTAAAAGGTCTCTCGTTACATCATCATAGGGGACTCCTCTATAAGTGCAGCTTTGATGGTATTCTCTTATGATGCCTCACAAGTTCTGAAATTCCTTATACCATTAAGGAAGTTCATGATGGCATATGTGGAGGTCACTTCAGTGGCCTTGTTGTTGCTAAGCATATTCTTCACTAGGCTATTACTGGCCGACCCTTAACCATGATTGTTGTGACTATGTCAAATGTTGTGTAAAATTCCAACAACATGCCAATATTCATCATACACCTAGTCACGCCTTATAGGTCACCCATGACCTTTGGCCCTTCTCTCAATGGGGTTTGGATCTTGTCGGAGAAATCAATCCCCATTCTTCCCAATGCCATCAATGGATCATCACTGCTACTGCGAAATATACTATACAAAATGGGTGGAAGCCATACCACTCATCTCCACAAAGCGAGAAAATATGTGAGTTCATCAATCATCACATCATTTGTCGCTTTGGTGTTCCTCATCGCCTCATCATTGATAATGGAAAACAATTCAAAAAACAAAACATTGCAAAAAATTTACGACGCCTTTGGCATTCAACTTAGTTTCTCATCACCTTATTACCCACAAACCAATGGCCAAGTTGAATCCACTAATAAAACCCTCAAAAAAATTCTTATGAAAGTGGTTAATGATCTTTGGGAAGGATTGGCATACGCACATTCCTTTTTCCTGTGGGCATACCGCACTAGTATTCACACTTCCACTATGCCACACCATTTCTCTCTGGTCTATGGTATGCATGAGGCGATCCGCCTCTCGAAGTCCATTCCCTCACTCTTGCATTTCTCTCCATGACATGCTCAATGATGATGAATTTCATCAAGACCATTTAGCACATCTTGAGTTATTAGATGAACGTCATCTTAATGCTCTTGATCACCTTCAAGTTTACCAAAAATGTATCAAACGTGCCTATGAGAAATGTGTCCATGAAAAGTCTTCCAGTTGGTGACCTTGTCTGAAAGAAAATCAACATGTAACCAAAGTAGAAAAAAGTAAATGGGAAAATTTTCTCCTAATTGGCTTGGACCATACATCGTGACTCATACTTATGGATCAAGTGCTTATCGTTTATCTTCACTCGATGGTAAACCAAGAACCTGAACCCCTTAACATCTTACATCTTGACCATTCTATTGTTGACTTTAGTCCTACCTCACCTTTTTCTCTTTCCATGCTCATCCCTTGAGCATTATCCACTTCCATACACCTCACCAATGATTAAACAAGAATCATGTGAGTACCCATCACTTGTTATCTTCTCTTGAATATGTGTACCATGGCGTTACACATAGCATGATTCTCATGGATACTTTTCATCTACCTTTAGATGAGATCCCATGGTTGTTTCACCTTGCCTTTTGAACAAGAGTCCTATTCTCCACCTTGGTCTTGTCCATGACTTCAAAGCCCTCACATGGGATATAACTCCTTGAGTCAAACTTCCACTCAAAAGATGACTCCCTCAAAAGGACATCTTCCTCTCAAAAATTGCTGCTATAAATAGACTGCTCCCTCGAAGGACAAGCTATGTAAAGCTCTTAAAAAAAAAATGAGAGAGCAATGAAGCTTCCCATCGATCAAGCTTCATGAAGACCTCAAGGAGTTAAATTTTATTCATCCCATATAGACTTCCCACATCGATTAGTCTATCTCAACTATAAGTCAAAACAACAAACCTTTTAGTCATGGACTTTCCCATTGTGACCTAGGATCTCTTGCTTGAAAGCATGCTACCTATACCATATAAAAATTAACTACCTTTCACCCTTCTTACCATTCCCACTCCCATTTCCCTACTTGCCTCAAGGGACTTCTTGGAACTTAGACATTTGGTGATCCTATGTGACTACTTTTCACCATAGAACACAATCAATCATGCATGTCTTTAGGGTCTTACATTCATCACCTCCTCCAAGGTATGATCTACTCGGTATGATCCTACCAATCAGGTGGCTTTATTACCCCCTCTTATCTTTTAACCATCTTTGTTTACGTTTTGATTACCTTATACAGGACTTGGTCCTCGATGCTTACTTTTGGGGTAATCTTCTTCTTTTGCCACAATCGACCCACCTACATCACTTTACCTATAATCCACCCACACCTATGCCTAAACCCACACCATGCCTAAAACCTACTAACTCATTTTCATACCTCCTCATATTCTTCCCTAGCTCATGGGAGAACTACATCATCGGCTCGAGGTCCCTTTTCACTAGGGACTATGTAGGCAGCACTCCAGGGCATGGGGCCCTTGGAGGTTAGCTCGGCCATTCTCTACCCTAAACAATTCATCTTCCATGTTCCTCACATTACATCACACCTCACTTAGTTTCCCTTTTATACCCAAAATTGGAAATTAAACCACATACATAACAAGTTGCTTCATATTTTAATCCTTATCACAACATACATTTATTACGCCTACCATTTCTTTATCATCACTATGCATAGATTATACCACATCTCACATATGACCCATATTATCATTCATTGCATAAAATAATGAATCATAACTTCACCTACTTTGAACTCAACCATACCTATACATGACTCGACTCCTAAACCATGCCTAATACCTAACTAACTCCACCATGCCTAAAACTCGATCTTGATCCATGCCTAAAACTTTGACTCGATCCATGCCTATAACTTGACTCAATCCATGCCTAAACAAACACTCGATCCATGCCTATAATCTGACTTCGATCCATGCCTAAACCCATTCGATCCATGCTAAAATGACTCGACTCCATCATGCCTAACTCACCTAATTTCCATCCATATCAAAACAATAAATCAAAAATCTCATCAATGCACCAATAAATCAAAAATCTCATCAACACATCAACAAATCAAGAAATATCATGTATCTCATCATATAAATAAATGTGTATCTCAATATAATATACATGGCTATCTCATCATGTCCATCATCTAAAATCATCATTATGGGAATACATACAAAATCATCGGCATGCGCAGGTCGGTCTCATATATACAATAAAATAATGAACCAATATAAAATCTCTTTAGTGCACAGGCCGGTATATGCTCAAAATATACAAAAATCTCTCATACATCCTCACTATCTTTGGCATGCAGGATGTATGTGATAAAAAAATACAACTATCTCTCGGCACGTAGGCGGTATATATCACAAAAATGACTATCATACATCAAAAACTCAGGTGACCACATATCAGGCATCTCGGTGGATGTCCTCCATCTCTGTATCACCTATACCCTCTACCTCTGGGTCCCTGTTGGTGCCCTCACCTGGAGCTGGTCTCCGTGTAAGTTGTGACCTCTCCTTAATCGGCCTCAGCTCATTGACCCCTGTGCTCTCCACACTGTGAGTGCGGGATCTCATCCTCTCACTGGATGCCTTGTTGTGCCACTGTAATCGGCATAGGATATGAAGTCTATCCCAACCACCATCAGCTAGTCCTAGTAGTATCTAGCCTCACCTAGGGCATCCCATAACCTAGATATAGGCATAGTCTGTGGTGGTCCCATAGGTCTCGGCCCATGTACTTGTCTGTGGACCCTACCCCCTACTCTGTGCACATGGACTGGGACCGGGTCTCGGTGCACTGTGGTGGTGCCCCCTACCCTTGTGCCTATATCTGGGCTGTAAGACCCCAATCTATGCCTAGGTTGTGTGGCCATTGGCCTGTAAACCACCACTTGAGCTGTAAGGCCACCACTTGACCATCATCCCTCCTCTCCATCTCCATCTCCTCCACCGGCCATCTGGGCCTACTGGATAGCCACTGTACACATGTAGCTCTGCTACCTCTACCTCGAGCTCTCCAGGTATGTCTCTATACCCAGATGGGTAATCGGGAGTAGCCACCTACCCCTTGTAGGGCATCTCTGCACCATGATGGTGGCTAGATCATCTACCTGTCTAGGTGGTATGGCTCGTAAGTGAGCCACCCACCACTATCCATATACCTATCTTTGTGCACCCGATCATCATCTATCTTTTGGTCCACTACTTACTCCTCTACCATGTGGGCAGTATCACTTTGTAGAGGCTATGGTAGAGGTAAGGGCCTCTCCACGTCATCTCTCTCGATACTATGGGAAGGGTGGAGGTATGTCCCTGTAAAAAATGCTTGAACTGCCATCGGACTCATCCTGGGGATCATCTCATGCTCCCGACACGCGCGTGACCTGTATCCATCTCACTAGATTAGAGCTCAGCTAGCTCCTCGTGCATATGCCTATATGAGGGGAATCCCACATACGGCCTCCATATAATGTCCACTCCAAACAACCCCTCCAGTAACTTTGAAATAGGCCACATCATGTGTGGGCCTCTCAGATCTCTGCTCTCTAATCAGCCGACACCCATCTCCTATACCCCACCCACACAAATCTTGGTGGGAATGCATCTACTCGGGGCATCCCTATAGGCCACACACAAACTATGTGCTCATATGCCCAACAATGTAGTAAAAATGTACAACATAGGATGAACTTGCGTAGCCACCCATATGCCCACAACTCCTGTATGGTTGCACCAGAATGCTGTGCCTAGGAAAAGTGGGTCTCATCTATCATCATGTCATGGAGTACCCCCATCAGTGATCGGGGAAAATGTCCACCCTCTACATCTGGTAGTGCAAAGCAGCACACTACCTCCATCAAAAGAACCACTAGCCTCGTCTCCTCCGGATGGGCTAGGTACATCTCTCCATATCGAATGTTGGCACTATGGAATGTCAGCTCAGCCATCCCTCTCCAAAAATAGTCACATCAGCTCCTCTGAGGCCTCGGAGGAGATAGAATAGACCTGTGTACCCAATATGGGTAATTGTAGAATCTGAACACATCCTCCAGGGTGATAGTGATCTCACTTGTTCGGCCAGGTGGAATGTTGGTCACGAGAATCCCATCTATCGATGAGTGTGACCATCAAAACTAGGCTTCTTGGACTATATGTCGATATCACCTCGGACCCCACTCAAGCCCACTTGCCTCCACATGATGTAGCTCCTCCTCGAGGTCAGCTGTGCCACTGTACTATCACTAGTAGGGTGGAACCACTATCTCCATATGTAGCTGATCTCTCCCCTGCATCCAATACAAACAAAACATTAATCTACATTTATCATACCCATACTCACCTATTATCATTTTCCCACACCCTATTTTCACCCTACCCATCTCAACCACCTAGCCCACATCACTTTTGGACCCTTGTTCCCAAAACCCGACTAGTGCCGGTTCCCTAACCGACCCGGTCACCCCTTAACCGACATCGGTCACCTATTTGGTGACATCGTTCCATACCAGGTTCACCCCTTAACTGACGGTCCACTATTTGGTGACCGATACCGGCTTGCCGAAACTTGGTAGCGCCGAATTATCATTGTGTGTGGTAAAACCCACGATTTCCCAAAACCCCCTTTCTAAAAACCTCCCCCTTGCCCCTTTTACCCACCTACAATGACCTAAACTACCCTTGGACCTCCACCACCCCCCTATCCCATTTATTACCCTCCCCATTCCTCTTTTTACCCACTTTAATTCCCAAATTTAATCCCCCACCCACAAAAAAAAAAAAAACAAAACTACAAAAATAATTTACTAATCCTCTAATCTATCTAATCAAATACACCTAGAGTTGATCGCTTACCTTTCATTTGCCATCATCTCGGTGGCATGTCAGCTCCACTACACCGATGGCCCGCCCGATCCCTCTCTGGCCTCTGCCATCACCGAATCACTACCCATAACCTCTACCCAATCAAATCCTCATGCTGATCCACCGTGGACCCTTCTTCTCACCACCCAATCACCCATCGTTCACACTGCTAACTCAATGCTCCATTCCATCTGACACTTTTCTCTCTTTTCTCTCTTTTTTGTCATTTTCTCACTTAGCTAAATGATAAATGAATAACAAAAAACATATTTTTTGTTTTTATAACAAACCCAACCTAACCGATGTCGGTTACCCTTGACCACATCGGTCACATGCCCTACCTAACCATCATCGGTTGACCTATACTTGACGATCGGTTATCCTTGACCAGCATTAGTCACCCTCACCTACACATTTCCCTAAATTTTACCCTTTTACCTACCCCTACCTCCTTTTTTTACCTCACCCAACCTTCACCTTGATCATTTACCCCACCCCACCTTTACCCAAACCATTTACCTCACCTTCTTGACCTCATCATTTACTACCTCCCTTTTTCCTCCTTTGGGGACTCATTATTTTACCCCTACCTTGGCCTTACCCATGCCGTGACCTAGATATTTGGACTTAGACCATCGCTAGTGACCTTTGACCTCATGTGTTCACTATATACCTTGCATTATTACTGTGTTGTTGACCTAATGACCTTACCTTGCCTATTTCCATGACCATTTATCCTGACCCTACCTTTGGTGTACCGAAACATACCTAAACATTCCTGCACCTAACCTACATTGTGTTTCCTAACCATATCCTATACCTTGGATACCAATCACTTCAACCTCATTTGGATAAACCTATCGACCTTAGACATGTAGAGTTTTCTACTCTTCAACCTAGTAGTGTGTTGTAGTTTATACGTGTGTGTGCATTTGACTATTGCTACCTTTGACCCTAACCCATTACCTAGATTGCCCAGATAGACCTTTAACCCTTTTTCCCATACCCACCTTCCCCTTTCTCACATTTACCTTTTATCAAACCACTCACCGATTCTACCTTTGTCCTCGTCAGTTCTTGGTTTGAGGGGGATCACCTTCACCCACACATGGGGCAACCACATCTTATTTTTGTTAGCGTCACTTACCAATACAAGCTATGCAACAAAAAGGGGCAAAATGTAGACACTAAAATTAGGTCACACTCCCCTTTGGTCCCTCGACAAATAAGCACCCTTCATCACATTCACCTAGTCATGGCCCCTTCACCCCACTAATATTAATTTAATTAATTAATTAAATTAATTCATTATCCTCACCATATTTATTATTTAAATATCTTAATTTAAATAATATCCACACATACACTCACCTAGACACCTCATCAAACTAACTCACCCTAAGACCTATTCTTAGTAAGTTGCCATAACTAACTAAGACTTACCCAAACCCTAAAAATCAATGCCTACATTCCCTCTAACCACATTCCCATTCTTACAAGAAGCTTCCAGTTTAATCTATGGGTTAATGACATGAGATCCGAGAAAATCAAGAGGATCTCCCTAGTTTAGTAAACCTAGGAAATCCCACCTTGACTAACACTGGTTACCCCTAACCATCACTGGTTAAGCTGGAACCACCATCGGTCACCTTTTAACCCCAAAACAACCTTATTTTCAAGGTTGGCAAAGGTTGGAAAAAGTTGGCAAAACATTAGCACATCCTGAGAGATATCACATCTTCTGAGAGTGAATTTCAGCAAGAACACGCATGCAAGGAAGGAGATCAAGCATTTTCTCTGCTAGCCATCCAAAGACTCACCCCAACAAGGATTTGATCTAACCAAGAAAAAGGAATGCACATGCAGCCCATGCAAAAGCTCTCCTATGATTGGTGATCATCTGCAGTCTTCAACCTCTTACTAGCACCTCCATCCCTCACTCACAGGCATCCAGGACCAGAATCCGAGTAAGTAAAATGTTATACTCCTCTTGGTTCATTTCATTTCATCATTATATTATCACCCTTTGTTCTCTTAGCCACCCATAGACCTCCATTAATACTCACCCCTCCATATACCCATTAAAACCTCATCAAATCCAACCCAAACCACCTAATACCTCATTCGACCAACCAAAAGTCCTTTGTGTAATCACAAAGGAGACCTAAAACTCATTATGTGGCATTCCTAGTTTTCCACATGTAACTAGGCACGGTTATACCTAACCACCGCTAGATCACCCTTAACCAGCATCAGTTTCTATATTTTCCCATACAACCTAGAGAAATCACCTATCCACCTAATTCTACATCACCCTCATACACATGTGATCTACCTGAGACCTCTGTCAGGACTTGCAGAGATTCCCAGAACTAGATTATTTGACCTTCGGATCCTATTCTAACCTAGCCTGTTAGATTAGATATTTCTTATTGTGTTTTAAGTGAGATACCTAAACATTTTGAATTACAATAGGATTTACTTTACATTTTCTTCATTAAATTGTTTAAAATAGTGGACATAGCCATCTAAGAAGTATCACACTTCCCGGATCTAAGCACACTAGGAAGTTCACTACACATATTGTTTAACTCTTTACTCGTGGTCTTCTTTCCATTATAGGTAGTTCCTCCTGGCAAAAGGAAGCTCTCATAATCAATTGTGGATTCAAAATTCATACGCAGTGCAACAACCCAATAACCAACATTTCATCTAATAATCAAATGAAATAGTAGATCGAATCCATTAGTGAAAGTATGTGTTTATTATGTTACAAATGTTATAAAACAATGTTATAAATGAGACCTTAGTGCGATGTAAGAGTAAATCATATAAAAGGAAAAGTATATTTTAGGTTGAGAATAATCTCGCTCTTGGAATCCTTATAACTCAATTTGACATTTTCTTATGTTAAAAAGAATATAAATTTCTCTTTGTCGAGCAAACTTTGGGATAACAAAAGATATACTTCTTCAAGATGTTAGATAAGTAATTTCTTAGTAACTCTTCATGCTATTGAGTGATGCCAAAAGAGATCTAAGAAACAATGTAAATGAAATGAGAGACAAGAGTATATGTGTACAATGGGTTAAGAAAACAAATTCACTTGAAGTCATTATGGTTGATTTAAGAAATGATTTTTTTTTTTTTTTGATCTAGTGGATATAAACCGCTCATGGTGGGACTAGGATTTTGAGCCATTATATAGTCCACTAAAAATAAAATAAAATAAAATTATGTCATGTAAAGGCTTAACTGAATCAACTATATTTGGAACTAAAATAACCATAGTACGAGAAAAAATGTGCTTCAAATGGAAGGAAATTTATAGGAAAGAGAAACTTGAACCTTCACCTCCCTTGAATCGTATTATTTTTTTTTCGACAACTTCTGGTTGGTCCCCATGCATAATGAGGATAAGATTAAACATCAACTAAACATTTTTTTTAGAAACAAACTTTTAGCGTAAGAATGAGAGAAGTAGGAACCTCGTATTTAAATCTAAAATATGGAAAATAATTATGTAAGTTATGGAGATTGTCATAAGGGATAAAGAGAAAACTTATATGGTCAAACTGTAAGTTAAATGTGGAATGAACTTATGAATCTGTAGGTAAAAAAAAGAGAGAAAATTATACTTACCTAATAAATTTATTGGAATGTTAATTGTAATAGAGATGAAATTATGGTAATGATGTGTTGTGGGTTTACCAACCTTTAGTCCCTTTTCTTGTGGTTGAGTCATTCTAGTATTCGTTCATTGATTAAAGTGTGGCATTGACTTGTAGATGGTGTTTCAGTGTCTATGTGAGTTTCGAAAACTTATGAAAGTGTCGTATGTGTTTTTGAATTTTTTTCTGAGTCCTTGCAATGTTGTGTAGTGATAAATGTAAGTCAAAATTTTTTTATCCTGGTATTTTACTATTATTCTTCTATGTGTAAATTGTGGGCATTACAAAGTTAGTGGCGAGGCATCTAGTTCTAAGGTTCTCAGTAGTACTTGTGATCGATAGTGATGATGAGGTTTTCGCATGGTATTCCATATGATGTAGGGAGTTTCTCCTAATGATGAAACATTTGTTTTATAATGATTATTGTATGCGATATATATATGGATAAATGTTATTGATATATGAGGAGTTTTTTCTTTGTGTATTGATTTTGGAATATGATCGATGATGTATGATTTAATGTTTATTTTCGTAGTGTATGTAATGTGTTATATATTGTTTGTGTTTATAGATGTATACTCACATTATAAAATTGAGATGTGTAGAAGAAATGTGTAATGTGAATGATGATAGATAAAAAATGCATTATGGTTGGTGAGTTAAATAAAACATAATTTTTTAAAATATAATTAGTGTGATGTCGTTAGTAAGATAGATGCAAAAATGTATAATTACAAATTGAATGATAATGGGATGTGATTGTAAAATTTTAGTATGATGAAACTAGGGGGGAATATTAGTGATTCCCTAGCATATGAATGAATATGATTATTTAGTTAAGACCCATCAACAATCAAGGATGAGCAATGTAAGCAAGAGTGCATCATCGGAAATTATTGAGTGCGCTAGATGAGATGACAGAGCGTGTGATGAGAGGTTCTTAGAACAAATCTCTCAATAGTCGTTTAAGAACCATAAGATGAAAAGAACAACATACTAGAGACCAAGGTGGCATGAAAGTGGTGAAATTATGTGGGATGGAAGAAACATGTGAATATGTGCCAAACTAAATGTCACACAGAGCTACGAGCTTGGATGTAAGAATGCAAAGGGATGTGGAATCAAATCAAGGAATAAAGTGATGTGGTGGATAATGTGAATGGGATGGATGCGATGGATGTGATGGTGGAGCAATAGATGGATGTGATGGAGAGCACACATGAGTGAAATATGAAGGTGATGGATGAAATATGACCTGAGGACCTGATGGAGAAAGGACTCACCCAGGAGTATAAACTCACCGACGAGGCAGTAGGAGATATGGACCGCTCACGTGAGTGAGAGACAAAGGATATTATGCCCTTTTTCTCTAATTACTGTAGTTTATCATGAAGGTCAAGAGAATTTCTTTCCCTATGGCCATTTATGTGATGATAATTACAATATGGTTGATCACATTGATGTTGTAAATGATGTTGTGGATGATGTTTGTTGGAGGGTAAGTGAATGAGGCTCCTATTAAGTAAAGAATACATCACATCATATGGTTGATTGTGATGAGAGAAATGTAATGGCTCACATGACACAAGAGGAGAAGAAGGAGAAGTATCCTATCATAGAAGAGAAGAAGAGGTACATTATGGTGGTGGAGTAGGTTGAGCTTGTTTTCTTTTCTTATGAGGAAAAGGTGGAGACTGTGTAGGATGCGTAACTATTCACTTTTGACAGAGACTAGATGATATAATAGAAGTAGATGTATGTGGAGGGTCAATGACATTTTCTAAAAGAAGATCTTGATCTAGATATAGGAATTTGTAGCATAGAATAATGAATGACTCACATGTATCATATTGTAATCTTTGTTTGAGCGTAGGAATAAAACCATGATAGAAAATAAATTTCTTCTCAAGGTCTATAGGCTGGAATACCAATTAGTGCATACAAGCATTAAATCATAATATATAATCAATCCTTAATAGATTCGATGATCCCTAACATAAAGTAGGTATGTGGTCATAAAGTAACCTTAGGGCCATTTTGGAGGATGAAATGACAGAGGAAATCATCCTCGATGTTAGAGTAAGTACTAACATACCCAAAGGGAAGATGAGTGTACCATTGTAATGCCTCATCAATAATAATGTATCGAAAAGCCTTAAGTAATATCATATCTTTAAAATATGAGGTCATGTCCATGTGGTAATGTAGAATATGAGCATGAGGATCACTAGTACCATCAAAGAAATTTAATGTAGGAATGATAAAGTCCTTGCAGAATTCTAAATTATGAATCTTCTTAGGAATAGGGTTACCATGTAATGAGTTGTTATCAATATAAGCATAATAAGCCCTACTTTCTAGAGTAAGAGACTGAACATGAGATTGTAATTAACCTATGACATGCATGAGAGAGATGATATCATGGAAAAGAATAGTGGAAGATGGAAATAATGTATTAAGAGGTTGTAATTTTCCATTATGAGTGATCATAGGAATATCTAGAGATGATAAAGGATATTCTGATGATAAAGGCACATTAGGTTCCGAAGAAGATATTATAGATGATGTAAATGGAATATTGATAACATGAGTGGGGATAACATCATTAACATCCCCAATAGGTGAGATGACCAATGGAGATACATATATATGAGAAGATAAACTAATTGATGTAGATGATTCAATAAGAGGAGATGAAATGGTAGGAGAAGAAGTGATAGATGGAGGTGACTCATGAAAATTGCTAGATGCAATCTCTCAAGAGAAGGCAATGTAGACACAAAATTGGGTCACACTCCCCTTGGTCCCTCAACAAATAAACACCTTGAACAAATTCACCTTACCATAGCCCATTCGACCCCCACTCTAATAGTAATTTAATTAAATTAATTTCATTATCCTCACAATATTTATTATTTAAATATCATAATTGGGATAATGCCCACATATCCACCTCACCTAGACACCTCATCTAACCACCTCACCATAATACCTATTCTTAGTAAGTTGCCATATCTAACTAAGACCTACCCAAACCCTAAAAATCAAAGTTTCCCACGCATTCCCTCTAACCACATTCTTGCATGTTAGAAGGAAGATTCGATGCTAATTTGCAGAGTAAACAAAACGAGATCCTAGAAAATCAAGGGGATCCACCTATTTTATTAAACCTAGGAAATCCCACCCTAACCGATCTTTAGTTACCTAAACCACCACCGGTTACGCCAAACCAATATCGATTTACAATTTAACCTCAAAACAACCTTATTTCATGGTTAGAACATTGTTAAGAGGTAGATATATCTTCTAAGAACAAGTGATGAAACAAGAGCCGTATGTAAAATAGCGGTAACCAACATCCGTACATGCATTAGAGCATCCATAGCTAAGCTTTGAAGAAACCATGGAGCCATTTTCCTTCATGAAAGCATCCAGAGAAGTACGAGAACCACAAGCGAATTCCTTCCATTTGATCACCCACCATTGCCAACCAGACATTAAGCTCATACAAATAGTAAGTTTTGTTAACCTGCACTAGTTCATTATCATTTTAGCATATCCTTTCACTTCTATTGTTAGTTTCTATTCCCATTTCATTCCCCACCATTTTACCTCCATGAAAACTTGACCATACCTTTACCCACACCCTTTAACTTCCCATAGCTAGAATTTCATCATTCCATGTGCATAGCTAAGACCCACATGAACCTTGTCATTCCCCTTCCTTTTCATCTAGCCTCAGATCTATCACCTTGCCAAGTTTTCATTGAGTTGTCTATATCCAAACTATAGCATCGTCGGTTACCTTACCCACAACCGCCATATGTTAACCTAAACTGACACCGGTCATACTAAATCGACATTAGTATTTGTGTCTTTACTAGAAACCAATAACAAAACTTATTTACCCCACCTATTTACCCCTTTCCAAAACATTTTCCTTTCTATTCCACAATCCTTAGCCCCCATTGCCACTAGGTCACCATGACCCTTCCACCTCCATATATGTACTATCAACGCATCCTCTCCTATTTCATCTATCATTCATTCTAGGTACATACCCCCTATTTCATTCCCTCCTTCTCAATCTACCTATATGGAAGCACCATATACTAGAATGCCACCCTCGTCATATGCCCAACACCAACCCTCTTACACTACAAGAGTCACCCAACCATCACAACCTACCAACGACCTAATCAAGTTAATGATGGATAAGATGTAGACATTGGAAGCATCGGTTTCTGGCTCCTGCAACACTCTCACCTATGATGATATTTGTAATGAGCCTATACACCCATCCATTCCTATCCATATGTATCCCATGTATTGGGAAATGCCTAAATTTAACCACTTCTACAGAAAGAAGACCGGCAACAACATTTGCGGTCTTTCAAACATGGGTGTTATCTAATCGCCCATGATGACGTGTTGTTTCGAGGACCTTTCCCATGTCTTTGACAGGGCCTACATTAGATTGGTATAGTGGGTTACCTAGACACTCTATCTTCTCATTTAATTAGGTATTCCAAATCCTTTTGGATCACATTCTCCATTAACATTGTTAAGAATGTTACCATGACTAACCTCTATTCTACGCGTCGGTTTATGACGATGAATCTATCATATATTTTGTTACTCATTGGCATAGCACGATCAATCATCTCACATTCCAACTACCACTAACCAAACTCATCTCTTCACACAGGCTTGTGCTAGACATATTTTTCTCACCAGACCACCATGTAGGTCCAAATATTCCAACCTTTGACGAGGAATTCACCATGGCACAAAGTTAGAGATTCGGGCCATCAAAGAAAGAAAATCCAGCTACGAAATAATAATTCATCCTTCAAATCAAATGATACCTCTTCTTCTTCAAAACCATAGAATAATTATTCAAAAGCCAAGGGAACCACTAATGTGGTGGTACTCAAGGCTGGCCCAGCTCATCCATCAAATTAGGCTAGTCCCTCATCTAATCTTTCCCCTGTCTAGACTTTTCAATTCAGAAAGAACAATAGAAATATACCCCAATTGGGGAACCTTATTCTTCTATCTTATAAAAGATCATTAAAGTTGGGCCATCACCCTTCCTCCCATGAAACCACACACTAGTTTTGACCTGCTCACACCCACACCCGTGGTATAAATAAGCATGACTTCTGAAACTATCATCAGTAAAGGGTCATAGTGATAGAATTACATCACTTTCAAAAATATTTTCCAAGAAATGCTTGAGAAAGGAAACTTAACCTTGGATAATCCTAACACACGTGTCAATCAAAACCTACATTTTCAAGAAACCCTTTCCTAATCATGCCCCTTCTTCCAATCAAACTAGAGAGTCCTCAACTCATGATAGCCATACCCGTGAGGTCCATGCTATTTTCAGCGATACATCTGTTGCTACCCAATTACCTCATATTCCTTCCATAGAGGAAATCTTAGCCCGAAGTCCTCCACCTACACTTGAACCCACTTCACCTACTCCTCCACCCAGAGAGGAACACCTTCATCTCCTTCACCCATGAAGGAGACCTTCCATTAATATCAAAACTATTTCACCTTTGGCTTCTCCACCTAGAGATTTGCCATCACCCTACATAATTCTCTAGTCCATGGAAGATACTTGTCCATCTCCTCCACTCACAGAGGAGCACCCATCATCTCCTCCACCCATGAGGAGCACCCATTTTCTCCTCCACCTATCAAGGATCCAGTAGAGATACCTTTTCCTCTAGGTGACCATTCTCCATCAATTACCCAAGATCCTAGACTTACTTTCAGCTCTCTTACCCATGGAATCCAAAGTTAGCAAATTCCCCATCTCTAAGACACATTTTATAGGAATTTCCATTAGATCCTCATCAACTGTCACCTACTACCATATCATTTTCACGCCTAGCCAATCACTTAGATTATGTGGATAGAGCCTTACTTTGGGGGCATCTTCTACTTCCTATCTCAATGTAAATGTAGATGTCACTTATTGACACTTCCACTATCTACCCAAAAATATTTCAGCCAATCGAACCAAATATAACCACCTCTATCACAAATTCTTCCATGATACCTATCATGGCTCAACCACACCCCTACCCATAACCCAACATGCGCATCTAAATCCAAAGCCTACACCTACATCATCTTCTTCACCTAAACCAATCACTACCTTAGGGGTCATCCCAACCACCAACCTTACTCATCCACCCATCAAATTAGATTTAGCTACATCCTTCAAAGGCTAATACCAAACCTACTCCAAAACCCAAATAGAAGAACCAACCCCATAAATCTCATACTCCAACCTCACCAATCACACCTTCATCACCTTCACCCTTTTCATCCATCTTAGGACCTCGCCCTTCTAACACAATTAAGAAACCTCCACCTACCAGTAAACTAAAAACATAACATCCCATTCCTCCATCGCAAACCTCAAACATACCCAAGCACCCACCACTTCCTCCCCACATCTACAACATCTTTACCACCCATACCTCTAATACCATCGATCACTCCTTCACTACCCATGACACTTCAGTCTCTTTCCCTCACACCTCCACATGACCTACACCATCTACCTTCACAACACCTCCGTTATCCCCATGGGTAACACACCCTCTTCCACCATCCACCTTTCCCTCTAGATCTCATGTGCCCATATCACCTTTACCCAAGAAGGTACAACCTAAGGACAAAAATCCACTACCCTCCAATAAGGTAGTCAAACAACCACACACTCTCCTACTAGTTCATCTACCATACCCCTACCCAAACAAACACGACCAACACCTAAGATCACACCAACACCTAAAACCATAGCTCAACCTACTCCCCCTCATGCAAAGACCATTCCTCTATAGTCCACTGCCTACACCCAAACCCACCTTCACTTCCCATTGTGATCCACTAGCGGGGTCCTATGCCAAAATCTTAACCAACCTCCTTGAAACTTTTGTCATCACATTACCACCTCTCAGACCTTATGACCCTCTCAAACCCAAACCAAAGGGGTTTGATGACACCAAAATTTGTGCCTACCATCATGTGTCAGGGCATGATGTAGAGAATTGCAAAGCTTTAAAACCATTCTTATCTAGTTATGTCCTCCCAAAGAAAACTTTGATGATGATGACCTTCTTGATGAGGACCCCATTTCACCAACACCCATTCCCATAGCTCTTCCCTCACTACCTACTCAATGACCTAGACCTTTACCCCCATAGCTCCTAGAACCACCTCTGCAAGATTTGAAATTAACATGGTTCGCATCAAAGAACTCATCAAACCTCCACCCAAATGTCAGTGTTCTCAAATCATCCCACAAGGTTCCTTCCCACCACTAGGATTTTTCCCTTCATGTCATTATACCTTTCATGGCTCACCTACCTTGCCTACCTCCCCACCTCATATCAACATGATCCACATTGCTACCCATGCTCAGAAGGAAAAGGAAAGGAAAAGGCAACTAACTCACCAACCAATCCTATACCCAACATACCATTTACACCCACACCTAAAATCACTATCCATGGCCCCACATATCCTATTTCTAATGGGGTCACACACCACACGATGCTCAAACAACTACACCAATCCCCCTCAAAATGTCCTTATATGACCTCATCTAAACCTCAAAATCCCATCGTCAAGCTCTCATGGAGGTCCTACAATCTATTGAGGTTTTACCCAATGACCCTACACTCGTAGCCTCCATTATCACACCCATCATGTAGCCTCTCTCACCAAATTACCACCTTTATCCACACCTCCACCTACTCACCAAGTAGCCTCCCTTAGCTTCTCATAGGAAGAGATCACACTACACCAAACTGATGACCCAGACCCATCTCTCTTCATCTCATCCACATCGATGATATACGTGTACGATGTGTTATGATTAATGGGGGCACTAGCATTAATATCATTTCCTCCCATGCATTCACTCAAATGCGTATACTAACAATTACATGCATAAACATCTCGTCATGTTGCATTTTTTCAATGATGCTATCACCTCTACACTTGGCATCGTCATTTTTATTACAAAAACATTCCTTTGAAAGGAACGATGGGCCAAATTCATACCCTCCAGTTGAGGATTCTTTAGGGGGAATTTCTAATAAACACCATTGATTGGTAGATAATTTGTGTTATAATTCACTTTGCATAATTTTGTAAACCTTTGTGCATGAAGGACAAATGATAATCAATGATCATATCATTTTAAAACTCATGTAACATGCTTTACCAGACCAATGATGTTCTTAAACCCATTAAAATAATAATATAAGAACTAGTCAAGGTGTCCTTTCATTAAGCCATAAATCAAGGAATTAACTAGTCATCAAAGAACTAGTCAAACCATAGATTTGAAAATCATTGTTGAGACATCATTAGGATCTAGTGGCACTACCATAGATCAAGGAAAGAACTATACCTAACCTCTAGATAATATCATTCTTTCACCTATCTAAATAAGATAAAAAGAAATATCCACACACATAAGTTGAGGAAAATACAATAAAGGTAAATAAAGTGCACTAGGTGAACATGAGCTAAGGTAAATAACCTACTGGAAGTCTAAACACCCCCTCAAGTGAAGTTTTTGTAAAATAGAAGTGGCATGTCCACGTATGAGTCCCGACAACTAGGCCTCGACCTGAGTACTCAAAAGTTTCAAATGGGAAAAATGGGACACTTAGGTTTTTACCAAAACTAGTCTATAAAGTAAAGAGATTTCAGTCTGCCCTACTCCAAGGTCATCCCAGAAGCTTGGCTCAAAATCAATCGTAGGATATGTTCTAATGCTGGAAATAAGTTTTTTTTGCACTTTTGGCTTGTTGCAAGTACCGCTTATTCACAAAACTCAAAACAAGACAATCGACACATGTCAAATTTTCCATAAAGGAGGCAGCATTGGGTCAACGTTGAATTGATGTCAAATGTAAAAAATTGTCAAACATTTCAAAAGACTTCACTGCAAATAGGAGAGTGCCACGTGGCAAGGATTTTTGGCAACCAAAGAGACAAGTGGAGGACACAAAATTCTTCAAGGGTCAAATCAAGAAAAGCCAAGCTAACAAGGCAAGGACACAAAACCCAAAGAAGCGAGGGATCAACACCACACCCTCCCATACTGTATGATGGGTGGAGTGATCGCTCAAATCTATATGAGTGGCTTCCCAAAATCAACCTCAAACACGTGAAAGGAGAACATATACTTCACCGCCTAATAGATCCCCAAAGAGAATTTTCAACATGCCAAAAGTGTCAAAATACTTGAATACAAAATCTCTCAACAAATAAGAGAGATGTGTCTACCCCTTTCAAGAAAATGCTCAAAAAAGAAGCATCACAATGCGGAAGGTATGTCAAAAAAACAGCAAGAGGTTTTTCTGGTGGAGGAGCCCACATTCCTCTCAATGATTGCACAATATGTCACCACCATGAGTGATTTCTAAATCCACCCAAATCAACATGGATGGATGAAGAAGATGCATCCATTTGTTGACTTGGTGTGAAAAGCAAATCAATGGGTGCATCAAAATTACATCAAAATGTGTGTCGGGTTGATCACGTCTTCAAATGCTGGATCATTTTTACTCACCTCGGGTTTTGTTCAATCCTAAGTGAAGGTGTAGAAATCATGTGTTGCTCATGATCCTCATGAAAGTGATGATGCAAAAAAAAGAGCTCTTCAAATGTGTGATCCCAATGAAGTATCTGAGAAAACCTTGACATGACGATAATTCCACTTAACATGTGGAATAGAGGAAATAATACCAAATTTGAATGTTTACCAATTTTCCCTCTAGTGAGACCCATAAAATGTTTTTCTTTGATGTATGAAATCGAATCACGATGGGTGCTTTTAGAAAAATTGAGCCATGACATAGGCGAGAAGTAAGGCAGGCTAAGAACAACATGTGGCATGAGGTAATAAGGCATTCTTTGAGAAGAATCACGATATTGAAATCATAGCAAATTCAGAAAGTTCCCTCATATGACCATACCATAAAGACCAAATTTAAGTATTTCAATGGGTGTTTTTCAAACTTACTATTTTGGGAACTGTGCCATGTGTTTTCAAGAAAGTCACATCCAATAAATAAATGCTTTTGGTAAAATTTGCCCCTATGTTTTTCTGTAGGCAATATGATGTCTGTTATTTACGGACTATGTAGATAGTTTACTTTATTTTCTTAAAATAGTAACCAAATGGATTTTCCCAAAATATTAGTTTAAGTGGCATTTGAATCCAGTTGCAAACCAATGTGCTTCTCTGCAACAAATTTAAAATCACTTTACCTCCACAAAATGACTCCTTAGAAGCTAAAGTTGAGTTTATAGTCGATCTTGGGTTTTCACATTTTTTTGATGCAATAAGTTTTTACTTTTCCATAAAAATCATGCAATTGAAAAGAAATACGACCAAATCCCAAATTTATGAATACACAGAATAATTTATTTTTGCAAAATTTCCCTTGATACTTACAGATGGATGCTAATAGTAATCTCAAATCTTCGATATATCGTGAAAAAGAGCGATAACAAGATCATACCAAATTTTTATTCAAGGACATAGATGCTAATTACTACACCCTACATTTCATAATTTGTTCACTGAATAAATTTACTAAACCTTCTACAAACAAATGAAATTAGGATTCATATATTTTATGAAACTCAATTCTCATTGGGCCTTATTTTAGGCAAGGAATAATAATATAAGAACTAGTCAAAGTCATCTCCTTCACCATTTCAGAAAATAACTAGTTCACCTCAAAGAAAGGTCAAGACCATACAAATTAGTGAGAGAATAGATATTTCAAGGTCTAGTCCATACCATAAAATCAAGGAAAGAACTATACCTAACAAAAGATAATATCTTCTGATATCTAAATTAAGATTAAGAAATATCTCACACACATTTAAGTGGGTGACTAAATTCAATAAATCAAATAAAATACCTACACATGAACATGATTCTAAGGCTATACCTCTACATACACATCCTTCACATTCTTACTTGGCCCCCGTATTATTCCAGAGTTATTTTATGTCTTGGAGGGGGAATTTCAATATAACCTATTACTTGGTAGACCCTAGATTCATGTGTCATGGGTTGTGTCCTTCCACTTTGCATCATTGTGTGAAATTTGAGCATGAAGGACACACCTATACCATTCCAACTGACCCATCACCTTTCAAAACTTACAACATGCTTTACCGACCCAATGACGTGCTCATACCCATCAAAGCATCTACCTCCATAACCACTACCCTTCACTTACACCTCCCCTCACCAGTGCAGCCGCTACCTTAACCACACCTACATCCTCCATTCCTACCACTACCACAACCTCCACAACTGAACCATTGGCCTCCCAATTTGTTAGCTCCACCTCCATCCAACCTCTAACACATCATCTATTCCAGCTACCCACATACCAACCACCGATCCCTTGGAGGGCATTTTTCAATGCCTCACTCTAGGGGAGTATCACCTATATAGTGTCAACACATTCCTTACTCCACAAGAGTATGGAAGTCTTCACCAACACCCTCGTTATGATCACCATATAGGAGAGCACCTCCTTTATGGTCCTCCCCACCTTCATACCAATCTCACCTATGGGGACTTGATACTACCAACTTACACACCTGAACCACCATCACAAACCCGCCCATTTTCTCGCCGACCTCCAATCACTCACCAATCACCATTTCACCCACACCTTCCTACATTGATGTGCATGGAAGGGTTTTGGTTTTGGATTTTATGAGCAAGGCTGCCATACTATTATTCCATGTACTACCCAAAACATAATGACCATAGTGGTATCGGCTTTGTTGAACCACCTACCAAGAAGGCCCACATTGAACTCATTGAGGACATCAACCCTTCTCCACCTTCTTCACCCACCATCTTCACCACCTTCACCGACATGGAGTCAATGGATCCAATCCATTCCTCCTAAAAAAAAATTTTTTTTCATAAACACCATTTCCTTGGGGCCTCTAACTTATCAACGTGAGGGTGAGGCTCCCTCTTCTCTTCCCTTCCTATATCCTAAAATGATCGATGATGATACACCTTCGATTAACATCGTCATTCAATGCCAGGATGATGAATCTATACTCACCTACCTTGGTGCAGAAGACTCATATATTCATCAATCGCTACCATCTACCCAAAACCATGTTGAATGAATCACTATCAAAATCAACATTCATACTTAGACGACCCTCACATTCTAAAGATCGGTCAATCTTTAGATGTTGCTTGAAACAGAAGCCATCACTTCTCTTCTTAAAAACCATAACCATGCTTTTCACTTGGTCTTACACAGATATGCCCAGTATTGACCCCACCATAGTGGTCCACAATATCGTAACCATTCCCGATGCTAAGCCCATAAAACAAAAGCTAAGGAAAATGCACCCTCACATTGCCCTTCTCATCAAAGAAGAACTTCAGTGCCTTCTTTTATTTCCTTCATCTTACCCATTGATTATCCTCATTGGATTTCTAACATTTTCCCTATCACTAAGGTGATAGGGGACTCACATTTGCATGGATTTCCGTGACCTCAATCTAGCTTGCCCAAAAGATGACTTTCCTCTACCTAGTATTGACCAACTAGTTGACCTTACCACTTGGTCATGAGATGCTATCACTCATGGATGGCTTCTCGGTTATAACCAAATCTTACTTTCCCCAGAGGATCAACACAAAACTACATTCATCACCCCTTGGGGACCTTCTGCTATCGAGTCATGCCTTTTGGCCTTAAAAATGTTAGTGCCACATATCAGCGGGCTATGACTTACATCTTCCATGACATCATGCATCATATATTAGAAGATTACGTGGATGATCTCTTGCCAAATCTAAATGCCACTCCAGCACCTCACCATCCTAAAAACCATCTTTGACCATCTCATTAAATATTGTGTTCACCTTCAGCCCAAGAAATGTGTCTTCATGGTTCTCTCAGGAAATCTCCTAGGATTTATCATTTCCTACATGGTATAGAAGTTGACCCTACTAAATTCAAGGCCATTCTTGAAATGCCTCCACCCACTAATCTTAGGCAACTCCAGTAGCCTACAAGGTAAGTTGTAGTCTATTCACCATTTCATTTCACAATTATCTAATCGGTGTCAACCATTTCATCACCTTCTCAAGAAGGATGTCTCCTTTAAATGGGATGATGACTACCACAAATATTTTGAGGCCTTAAAACAATACCTTCTTCAACCACCCATACTCATTCCACCTAAAGATGATCAACCCTTCTACCTATACATCTCAGCTACCGATCACTCCTTGGGGCCATGCTCACTCATCGTGATGAACAACATAGGGAGTAGGTGGTTTATTACATAAGCCATACTCTTTTGACTACAAAACCCGATACACCCATCCCAAAAACTTTTCTTAGCCTTAGTTTTCATTTCCACAAAACTCCACCATTACCTACTCAACCAAAAACCTATGTTGTGACCAACACCAACCCCTTACACTTCATGTATGCCAAACCTTACCAAAATCAACGTGCCACATGCTTTGCTTATGCTTTTGGCCGACCTCAACCTCAAATTCATCCATCAAAATTCCATCAAGGGCCAAGCTATCACCGACCAATTGGCCGATGCACTATATTTCGGGATCAACCCTCTAATTTTGACTTTCCAGATGAGTCAATTGCTACCCTTTCCTGAGAACCCGCTTACCAAATGACACTCTTCTTTGATGGTTCCAAGTGTCAGCGTGGGGGTGGGGTGGTGTTATCCTCATTCCACTTGATGGTGAACCCATGCCTTTGTCTTTCAAACTTGATTTTGATTGTACAAACAATATTGCCAATACGAAGCACTCGTATTAGGTCTCCAAGCTTGCCTATGCCTTAGATGTCAAATCCATCAACATCTTTGGTGATTCTCAATTGGTCATAAACCAAGTCAATGGTATATACCAATGTTGTAATGAGACACTTCAAAAGTATAAACATCATGTAGACATACTTTTGACCACCTTTGACCGCTACGCCTTCAAACCATCCCCATTCAACCAACAAATTTGTAGATACCATGGCCTGCTTGGCTTCTCAAATACCCACTTCACCCACCGATTCTAAAATATTTGTCACCATATAATGACTCCAATCACCCTCTTATTTACCTCATGAAATTTACTCTATCGGAACCATCGCCCGACCCGAGTGACCTTTGGTATAAACAATACTCAAACTATCTTTCTCTCTCCATCTTACCTCCCGACCTCACCCGTAATGGACAACGTGCCTTTCTTAAAAAGGTCTCTCATTATGTCATCATGGGTGGCCTCCTCTATAAGCATGGCTTTGATGGTATTCTCTTACGATGCCTCACGAGTTCTGAAATTCCTTATACCATTAAGGAAGTTCATGATGGCATATGTGGAGGTCACTTCAGTGGCCTCACTATTGCTAAGTGTATTCTTTGCCTAGGCTATTACTAGCCACCCTCAACCATGATTGTTGTGACTACATTAAGCATTGTGTAAAATGCCAACAACATGCCAACCTTCATCATACACCCAGTCATGCCTTACAGTCACTCTCGTGACCTTTGGCCCTTTTCTCAATGGGGTTTGGATCTTGTCGGAGAGATCAATCCCCATTCTTCCCAATGACATCAATGGATCATCACCGCTACCAATACTACACAAAATGGGTTGAAGCCATACCTCTCATCTCCATGAAAAGCTGAGAAAATATGTGAGTTCATCAATCATCACATCATTTGTCACTTTGGTGTTCCTCATCACCTCATCACTGATAATGGAAAACAATTCAAAAATAAAACCTTATGAAAACTTTGTGATGCCTTCGGCATTCAACTAAGTTTCTCATCACCTTATTACCCACAAACCAATGGCCAAGCCAATCCACTAACAAAACCTTGAACAAAATTCTCATGAAAGTGGTTAACGATACTGGGAAGGACTGGCATACGCACATTCCTTTCACCTTGTGGGCATACCACACTAGTATTCACACTTCCACTACCACACACCTTTTCTCTAGTCTATGGTATAGAGGTTGTTCTACCTCTCAAGTCTAGATTCCCTCACTCCGCATTTCTCTCCATGACATGCTCAATGATGATGAATTTCATTAGACCATTTAGCACAACTTGAGTTATTAGATGAACATGTCATCTTAATGCTCTTGACCACCTTCAAGTTTACCAAAAATATCAAATGTGCCTATGACAAACATGTCCATGAACAAACCTTCCAAGTTGGTGACCTTGTCTGAAAGAAAATCAACATGTAACTAAAGCAAAAAAAGTAAACGGGGAAAATTTTCTCCTAATTGGCTTGGACCATACATCATGACCCATACTTATGGATCAGGTGCTTATCGTTTATCTTCACTCGATGGTAAACCCAAACCTGAGCCCCTTAATGCCTTGCATCTTCGACCATTCTACTGACTTTTAGTCCTACCTCACTTTGTCTCTTTCCATGCTCATCCCTTGAGCACTATCCACTTCTTACACCATCACCAATGATTAAACAAGAATCATGTGTGTACCCATCACTTTTTATCTTCTCTTGAATATGTGTACCACGGCGCTTGCACATAGCATGATTCTCATGGATACTTTTTGTCTACCTTTAGATGAGATCCCATGGTCGTTTCACCCTACTTTCTAAACAAGAATCCTATTCTTCACCTTAGTCTTGTCCATGACTTAAAATCCCTCACATGGGATCCAACTCCTTGAGTCAAACTTCCAATAAAAATATGACTCCCTCAAAAGGACATCTTTCTCTCTACAATCGCTGCTATAAATAGACTACTGCTCCCTCGAAGGACAGCTATGTAAAGCTCTTTCTTTAAAAAAAAAGAGAGAGAATCTGAAGCTTCCCATCGATCAGCTTCACGAAGACCTCAAGGAGTTAATTTCTCATCCCATATAGACTTCCCACATCGATCATTCTATCTCAAATATCGAAAACAAAAAAAAAACCTTTTAGTCATGGACTTGCCCATTGTGACCTTGGATCTCTTGCCACAAAGGCATGCTACCTCATACCATATAAAATTGAACCACTTTTCACCCTCTCACCATTCACACTCTCATTTCCTACCACCTCAAGGGACCTCTTGGAACCATGACATTTGGTGATCATGTGACTATTTTTCACCTTTAGAATAATCAATCATGTAATGTCTTTAGGGTCTTATGTTCATCAGCTCCTCTAAGGTATGACCTACTCGTTATGATCCTACCAATCAGGTGGCTTTCTTACCCCTCTTATCTTTTAACCTTCTTTATTACGTATTGATTACCTTATACAAGACTTGGTCCTCGACACTTACCTTTGGGTAATCTTCTTCTTCTACCACAATCAAAATCACCTATACCAATTTTCCCACAACTCACCCATACCTAATAGACCTAAACTCAAATCATGCCTAAAACCTACCAACTCATTCTCATACCTCCTCATCATTCTTCCCTAGCTTATGGGAGAACTACATCGGCTTGAGGTCCCTTTTCACCGGGACTATGTAGGCAAGCACTCCGAGGGCATGGGGCCCTTGGAGGTTAGCTCGGCCACTCTCTACCCTAACCAATTCATCTTTCATTTTCCTAAATCACATTCTACCCTACTTAGTTTCCTTTTTATATCAAAAATTGGAAATTAAACCAAACAAACAACAAATTGCTTCACATTTTTATCATCATCAAAACATACATTTATTTTGATTACCATTTCTTTACCATCATCATGCATGTATTATAAAACATCTTAAACATGACCCATATCATCATTCATTACACAAATTAATGAATTACAACCTCAACCAATTTAAACTCAACCATGCCTATGACCTAACTCAATCCATGCCTAAACCACAACCTAACTCAACCATGCCTATAACCTAACTCCATCCATGCCTAAACCTAACTCAATCCATGCCTAAACCAAAACCTAACTCAATCCATGCCTATGACCTAACTGCTCGAATCCATGCCTAAATATAACTTGACTCAATCCATGCCTAACACACCTATCATCCCAAAAACTATGATCCATCATAATAATAACATGTATCAACATCAACATCATCACATAATCCATAATCATCATCATCATATAAAATATGAATATCCAAACATGTACATCCATATACATATCCACAAAACTGTCTTCTCATGTCATGCATCATGTATATAATCAAAATATCTAAAACTAAATATATCATCCTCACTCATCTTCACCCATGCATAATATCATCTTGTGATCAAATACATCAAAAATGATCTCTCATATATCCTACACTCTGGGAATCTCTTGGCACCTCGGCTCTCAGGAAAATATCTCCATCTCATGGACATCCTCCATCTCTCATCATCATGTCATGTATATACTCCCATCGCTGATCATGGGAATCTCTCACCCTCTCTCGCATCCAACTCCTTAATATGTAAAAAAATGCAATAATACCTCTATAAGTACACTACTCACTCATGCCTCTCTGGTATATGGGTATGGTGCCTCCATGATGGGCTAGGTACATCTCTCTTGCATCAGTCTTGTCACTCGGCATGCTGATGGGAATTCACTCTACCATCCTCCACAAATACTATCAATATCAACTCCTCATTCCTCTCGAGGAGATTGAATATACCTATGTACCCATCCTCTGCCACCCATCGGTAATCATAGGCTTACCTCTTTGGATCCCCCCAAAACACACATGTTCTAGGTAATGGACCTGACTGTCATCTCACCCATCGGTAGGTGGAATGTGTTGGTTCAAAACATGGAATCTCCATCTATCTATAAAGCCTAATGAGTGTGCCATTGACAAATGGCTTGCTATCCAAACTGTGCATCTTTGGTGCCACTTGAACCCCCATCTCCAGGCCCACCTCCTCCCTCATGCCGCTGACTCCTTGGGTGTTGTTGCACTATGAATTATCCCCACTCTCAAGGGGTGGTACCTTGTCTCACATCATCAATGTGACCTCTCACCTACATCAAAGGTAAATCTCTCGCACCACATAATAAAATCACATTATTAAAACAAGTCCATATCTACATTCACCCCACTATCCCATTATATTTTTTCTTCACCCCTATTTACCTCCTTTACTTCACTACTTACCCATTTACCCATGTACCTCCCCTACTCTGAACCAACCCAACCTACCTACGTGCTACCCCTACCTACCCACCTAATATCCCTCACCTATTAAACCACACCCACCTCCCCTCACCTACTCCCATTTTGACCCACTCTCCTGACCTTACCTACACCTACACATCTATACATTTTTTCCCTAACAACCCACTATCATTTTACCTTTTTTACCCCCCCTTACCTATGTATGATTTTCACCCGCCCACTTTCCTCCTCCTACTTCCCCCCTATCTCACCCACTTTAACCTAATCACCCTTTTGGCCCCTTTTCCACCCACAATTTTTAGGTGATGTTTTATCTCCCAAACTATCCCTAATTGACCCCACCACCCCCTTCAACCATTGGTCACCTGTTTTGATGGTCACCATCATTGGACCGATACCCGGTTATACACTACCGACGCATGGCTACCCTCCAACCAACGCATCTTCAACATGTCACGTCAAAAAATCGTGACACGCAACCCCCATTTTTCCTTTTCTCCAAAACCCTTTTCCTCCCTTCTACCCACCCATCTAATCCTACCCAAATCCTCCTACCTCACCCCTTCCCCCCTTCTTCACCTAATCCCCTCCCTCCCTTCCTATTTTACCAATTTTCCTCCCATAATTCAAAATTTATTTCCCCCAAAATAAAAAACCATTTTTCCCCCCACCCACTTCCTTTAATTCAATCTAAAAAAAAAAAAGGGATTTGAATCCTACCTCATCATCTCACCATCTCATGGTGGTGGCACCTCCGCCACTGCACTAGTGGTCCCCCCGATCCCTCTCCTACCTCTACCATCACCAAATGACCTCTCACTCTCCAATCCAATCAATCCAATCAAATCGATCCAACTTAGCTCAATGATCCCACCTATCACCAACTCACCAACTCACCCACCACTGGCTCACCAACTCAACCTCAGCCTCACTCTTTCACTTTTCCACCTTTTCTCTCTCTCTCTCTTGTCATTTTCCCAAATTTAAAAAAGACAAATGATTTGAAAAATGTGGTAATTTTTCTTTTTATAACCTCCCGACTTGACCGAAATGATGTTTTACCTTAATCGACATCGGTCCTGTGCCCTAGCTTACCATGGTCGGTCCATCCATCTTACCAAATTGGTTCCTTTTAACCATCATCGGTTTACCTACTTAGTATTTTTCCTACCCCCTACCCCCAATTTTTGACCTTCTAAATCCTTTTTTACCTCACCCACCTCCCTTGGGACACTTCACTTGATCTTCTTGACCTTATCATTTACTACCTCACCTCATCCTCATTTGGGGACTCATTATTTTACCCATACCTCGCCCTACCCATGCCGTGACCTAGATATTTGGACCTGGAACATCACTAGTGACCTTTGACCCCATGTGTTCACTATACCTTGTGGCACTGTTACCTATGTTGATTGACATCATAATGACCTTACCTTGCCTCTTGCCATGACCATTTATCTTGACCCAACCTTTGGTGTACTGGAACATACCTAAACATTCCTGCACCTGACCTGCGTCATGTTTCCTGACCATATCCTATACCTTGGATACCGAATCACTTCAACCTTGTTTGGATAAACCTATCGACCTTAGACAATGTAGAGTTTTCCTACTCTTCAACTTGGTACCATGCTATAGTTTATACGTGTGTGTGTGCATTTGACTGTCACTACCTTTGACCCTGACCCATTACCTAGATTACCCAAGTGGACCTTTTTCCTTTTTTACCCATTTGCCCACTTCTCTCTTCATCACATTCACCTTTTATCAAACCACTCACCGATTCCACCTTCTACCTCATCAGTTCCTAGTTTGAGGGGGATCACCTTCACCCACACATGGGGCAACCACATCTTATTTTTGTCAGCGTCGCTTACCAATACAAGCTACACAACAAAAAGGGGAAAAATGTAGACACCAAAATTAGGTCACACTCCCTTGGTCCCTCAAAAATAAACACCTTGAACACATCCACCTAACCATGGCCCCCTTTCATCCCACTCTAATATTAATTTAATTAATTTAATTAAATTAATTCATTATCCTCACAATATTTATTATTTAAATATCCTAATTGGGATAATGCCCACATATCCACCTCACCTAGACACCTCATCTAGCCACCTCACCCTAAGACCTATTCTTAGTAAGTTTCCATAACTAACTAAGACCTACCCAAACCCTAAAAATCAATGCCTACATTCCCTCTAACCACATTCCCACATGTTAGAAGGAAGCTTCCATTCTAATCCATGGAGTAAAAAAATGAGATCCCAAAAATCAAGGGGATCTACCTAGTTTAGTAAACCTAGGAAATCCCACCTAACCGCGCTATTGGTTACCCTAAACCACCACCGGTTAAGCCGGAACCACCATCGGTTACCATTTAACCCCAAAACAACCTTATTTCAAGGTTGGCACATTTTTAGAGATAATCACATCTTTTGAGAACAAGTGACGAAAACTAGAGCTGTATGCAAGCAGAACCAACATTAGTACACACATCAAAGCATCCATAGCCAAAGACTTTGAAGCAATCCACATGAGCCATTTTCCTTCACGGGAGCATCGGGAAGTGTCCAAACACTACATCCAAGTTCATTCCATTTGATCACCCACCATTACCAACCAGACATCAAGCTCATACAAATAGTAAGTTTTGTTAACCAACACTGTTCATTATCATTTAGAGTAGATCCTTTTACTTCTATTGTTAGTTTCTGTTCTCATTTCCATTCCCCACCATTTTACCTCCATGCAAACTTGACCATCTTTTTATCCACACCCTTGAACTACCCATACCTAGATTTAATCATTCCATGTGCATATACTAAGATCCATACAACCTTGCCATTTCCCTTCCATCTTCATCTAGCCTCGGATCTATCACCTTGCCAAGTTTTATTGAAGTTTCTCAGCATACCACCAACCATACCATCACTAAGTTACCACCACCACTGTTGGTTAACCTAAACTGACACCGGTCATACTAAACCAAATTGGTCTCTGTGTCTTTTACCAAAAATCCAAGATTAGAGCTTAAAACCTCCACCAAATACCCAAAAACCACCTGAATCCACCTACCTGACCCATATTAGTACCTTGACAAGACCTTGACCTTTAGATTCAATCATAGCTTAGCCTGTTGTGAATAAATTTTCTTATTGTAGATGAATGAGATACCTAAATAATTTTAACTATAGTAGGATTTCCTTTATTATAAGCATTAAGTTGTTAAGTGAATAATCTAAAATTTCCTTAGAAAGATCGGAAGGAGGATCACAAGTAGTCAGTATAGCATGGTTTAAAATGAGATAAGGCTATTAGATCCTCAACAATACTAATGCAAATGGGAGAGTATTAAAAATGAGTAGGAACATATTGTTGACTAACTAGAAGTTGTTGTTTGATATGATCTAACATAGGAGTAAGATTACCATAGAGATTCATGAGCTCAACAATGATGGCAGCCTCATCATAGATAGGGATAACACTAAAATGAGACATAATGGGTGAATAAGATGAACTATCCTTATCCCTTAGGGTTTCAATAAGATAATAGGGAAAAATATTCTAAAGTATAGGTTCACCAAAATGATTAACTAAAATATGAAATTTATTCTATCTATCTAAGTTAATCTAAGCAAGTATAGAAAATATAATAATTGTTATGAACTCAAATATGAATGCTAGCTAATTTTATTTGATATTTAAATGAAATAAAATAATTCAAATGGGATGGGAAAAGGTACTAACCTTAAAATGACTTACCTCATTGTGATTCTAGACTAAACAAGATGATGTGCGGATGAAGTAGAGTATGATGTTACATCCCAGAAATTGCGTAGATGAATATTTGACCAGAATGGGGTCCTCGAAGAGGATCGGGGTGGAACCTGTGGGCACCTTAGTCTACACTTTGGGCACTCTGGTCTAGAACAACTCAAGACTGAATCTAGAATCGTCTCTTAGATCTTCACAATGTCTCGATATTTTTGTGTGATTATCATCGTAACTTCTATAATGACATTGTAAACCTGTAATTAAGATTCACGTACAAAACATCAAACCCCTAAAAAAAAAGATACATATGAAGGGGCCGATTGTCTTTATTGGCCACAATGGTGGAATTATAGCTAAGTTTTGCACTACATTCTAGACCTAGTGTAATTTTGTGTGCTTTGTGTGTGAAATGATGTGTCTAGGTTGCCCTATTGTTAATGACATATAGATAGGGGCAATAGTTAGATAAAATACAAAATGTTGGATGGAATATAATAGACTTTCCTTTCCTATGCACTATGTGTGATTCAATGATACCCAAATGTAGTCCCTTACCTTAGTAGATATTCCACCCATAATATAGTATGTATGTTATGTGTATATAGGGACCTCTTGCTCACATTTTGACCCTAATGACCCGCCATGTTGACTAGTATCTAGGGGAATGAAAGGGAAAATTATAAACACCGACCTCTAACCTTTACATTAGACATTTGAGTGCTGCTTTAGGGACAAGGGAACCTAAAATAACAAATGGGTCATCCATGGGCATCCCATTTCTACCCTAGGCACCCTAGTCAAAGACTAGAGATGAAAAATGACCAAGTAATGACACTTGAGACTCCGTGAGAGAAAACCAAAACTATGCAAACAATTGACGACCGTGTAAGACAAATGATGATGATGACTAAGCTGGAAAATATTACCAACTAAATGATGACATGACTAGGGGATGGGTCATTAGTGAATATTTTATTATGTAATATCTATATATAAAAAACATACTTAGTGATATAATGTAATAGTAAGTGCATTATTTTGTGACTAAAATCTCAAATCCTTTCTTGTGGTCCCCTAATAGAATATCAACTCTATTTACCATTAATTTAAAACTGGATTCATTATTTTAGAAGAAGTCTATTGGTATATACTCTTTTTGGTCCCACTATTTTAGTTTAGGGAAATGGAGGTAAATGTTAATGGTTAGGATGGTAGTATTATGGAGGAGGTTAACAATGGAATGATCACCATAAATGCTATAAGGAGACCACAGTTCGGTGTTATAAAAGATTCCTCACTAACATAATAAATATCATCAATACAATCATGTATAATATAGAATGGTTCATCTCCTATACTAGAGCACTCAAGTTTTTGAGGAATGAAAATAATTATAGCATGCCTTACTCTTTGGTTCCTATTCCTTTATCTTTGTAACCCATAATTGTAATATTTCTATTAACGATAAAATATTCAATTGATTTGTAACATGAGAAAACAATTTCATCATATAACCAAGATCCTAGGGAGATTTGAAATTTCTCATCTACAAGGCATCCACCTTTGATAAAGGTATATATACTAACTTGATAGGGGAAGTACTTCATTTTTCTTGCACATTTTGGGCCTACCATGACTATTGGGTGATAGTGGACGTTATAATACATGAAAGGAATTTTGGATTTCATATTCTTTAGCTCCTTTGTTAATAATATTAATGTAGGTGTTAGGTTTATTTTTATAGGTGGAAGGAATCTCATTTGGATAGGTATGGGATGGAAATTTGAGCAACATGAATCAAGAAATTACATGTTCTTTGGCATCATATTTTCTCACATTGCATGTGAGACAATAATTTGAGTCCTCTTTCATCTCATTTTCTCATCTTGAAGTAAATTTTTCTCACCCTCTTGATTAGCTTGATTCTTTGCTACCAATTTCTTACAATATTTTATAAAGTGTCCAGGTTTTTACAATAATGAAAAATAAATGATTTCTTACTCTTTCTTGTGAAATTTTTTTATTCTTTCCTATTTTGAATTGATTTATTTGAATTTTCTAATTGTTGTTTTTTTCCTTGGATTTAAAATTATATCCTTGGTTTTAAGTAAATGAAGTTATGATCAACATATAATATAATCTTGAAAGAATCTCTATATCATCCAAACAAGGCCCAAGAAAACTAGTGATTAAGCTAGTGTAATTGCTTGTGTACTTGATGATCAAACTATGCACTATATGCACCATTGAACTTCAAAATAAGATTTGTAATCTTTATATTTATTAAATTTGAACACCTATAATAAAAATAGTAAAAAATACTTGCACAAATTGTAATAATGGAGTATTATGGTGCCATATGTTTATTAAAATAAGATAAAAAAATCCACTTACATCTTAACTTGCAAAAATAGTTAAAATAGAAATAGAACCACTAATAATATTAAAATACTCCTAAATTTTTGGAATTCTAGTTAACTCAAAAATAGACTCATGCAATCCATGGAAAAAGTCAACATGTAAGAAGCTTTTATTGGAATAGAATTATGCAAGCTAGGCATGCATTCAAAGCCTAATTATAATTATCTCCTAAAAATCCATGCCAAGGTTTGTGAGGAAACAAGAAGGCAACCATTTAGATTTTATTAATCTCAAAAAAGTAGATTACAATTAATGATAACTACAACATATATATGCATTAGACAATCCGATCGCAAAACAACGAGTAGTTGTGCTTTAAAAACTAACTCACATACATGAGTGAATAAAAACAAGTATATGGTTTCAATAAATCAAATAATAAAAAAATAATGGTTATAACAATATAACCATATAACACATAAATAATGCAAGTTACCTAAGTTACCACAAGAATTATATAACTTCCCCGAAGAATAATCTATTACCTAAGGTAAAAGGTAACTATTATGAAAAATTACTATATACAAAGGTTTTACCTAATATCCCCCTTAATTTTACATTTCGTCAAGGGATAAGGAGAGGAAATATTTGAACAAGTCAAATTTGTCACGTGTAAAAAAATTTATGATAATATCCACTCGATGTTTAGCTATTGGGAAAAAATGAAGTTGTATATTGTATTTTAAAACATGCTCATGAATCTCCTGATAAGGGGAGTAAGGATAAGAGGTTGACACATTAGAGTCCTCCTTCGTAGTTTATGGGTATCTAAAGAAAACTCTAGAGTCAATGGTTGCGGGTGTGTTTGTAATGCTTTGATTGTTATTTTTTCCTTGTTTTGGATTTTGATTATGGTGTAGCTTCCAATAATTTCATAGAAGGCATGGCCTTGTGGTGGGGTCTATGTGAAGCTAAGCACAAGAAATGGTCTAGAATTTGGGTTGAAGGTGACTCTCTGGATATCATTATGATAGTGCAAGGAAACTCTTCTCATGCATGAAATTACAATCCATTTGTGATAACATTCAAGCAATTTTATGTAATTTTTAGGAGGTGATTTTTTTCTCATATTTGTCAAGAAGGTAATAAGGTGGTAGATGGTTTAGCTAATATTGGTGTCATGCTTGGAATAAGGGTTAGGCGACAACTCAATCATGGGAGACTCTTTTCCCCAATTACATTTAATCCCTTTTGGTTAATAATATGTGTTTGGCTCGTCTATAGGGAACTTGTAATCTCTAATGTTGTACCCCTTGTTTTCCCCACCCAAAAATCATGGTTTTTTAAAGGAATGATTTGGTTTTGGATTTGAATCATGGCATGTACCTAGCATTCATTATATTTGGGGAATTTTTTTCTTTTAATACATGTTTTGGTTTCCTTCGAGTTATCTTTTTGGATCCTTCCGTAGTTTAGCTTGTTAGCTTTCAAAGTGGATCTCGATAAGTTAAAATTTGTCAATTTATTTATCCTTCTTCTCTCATGGATTCCTTGGTTGAGACTCGGTGGGAGAATATGGAAGGAAGTGGCATCATGCTCAAACTAGGCCTAATTTGGGTGATTCCTTTTAAAGTGGCTTAATGGGAGAATTAAAAATGTGGCCATGAGGGGTGGTTGGAGCAGGTTTGGTCAGTGGCTAAGAGAATTGAAGATGATGAAGAATAATTGGTTTTCTCTGATAAATTGAGGAGGTTAATGTTGGACCCTAGTCAATCTATGGGTCGAAGGAATGTGTTTGATGTGGCATAGGGGTTGAGCACGACCAACATTATCTCTAATTCAACAGGCCAATTTCTCCTCCACAAGGAGATGAAGGACCTAGAAGCGAGGGTGGTCAGTTTACAATTTCATATTCATGTCCTGACTTGTGGAGTGAAATATCTCTCTCACGGCTTGGTGGCGGTGGTAGAAAACTAGGGACTCTGCCTCCCAAAGAAGGCCAAAGTTGATTTTCTAGATTGTTTTTCTATCTCTTCTTCATCTCCTTCATCTTCAAGCAACTCAGAGGTGGAGATTTTGGTGGAAAAGCCTCCTGAGATCTACCATAGAATATTGAATCGGGGTTCTCTCGATTTGAGCTTGTTCAGTATGGAGTGGGTATCACTCTTTTTGTTTACAGTCTAGGAATGTACAATTTGGTGATATATAGTGTTGTATAGAAACTGGTTTTTTGGTTTTTGTAGCATGATAAAGTGCATTTTACTCTCCCTGTTAAGTCCAGTGATTTGTAGATTAATCATGGACTGTAATAGGAACTTTTTTGAGGCTAGGGCCTTTTCCCTAGGAATCTTCAACAAAATAAAAACATGCTCACAAATGAAATGAAATTTTACCTCAATATCTTTAATTCTCTCATGAAACACTGGATTGTGAATAAGTTTGAGAATACCCTTATTGTTAACATACAAGGAAGTGTATTTCTCCTATGTTATTCTAAGTCCCTCAAGTATGTGATGTATCCATATCACTTAATAAACAATTACATCTAAAACATGATATTCGACCTCTCGTAAAAGAGTGATAAAAAAGTTTTTTTCTTGCTTCCCCATTATATCATTCTAGATCCCGTAAAGAATGAAAATCAAGAAGTGAATTTCATGTCATCACTATTACCTACATGATCTGAATCCTAATATCCTATTAAGAAAAAATGATCATTCTTCTTATACTCTAGACCAAGATCCATAATAACCTTAAGATATCTCAATATCTTCCTTAATACTTTCCAATGAAAACTCGGGTTCTTGCATGAACCAGGAAATATAGCTAACTAAAAAGATGATATCTAGTCTAGTATATGTTAGAAAAATGAAACTCCCAATCAAATATCAATAGAGAGTTACATTTATTGGATAATATGGATTTGTAAAAGATAAATTAAGTCTCGCCTCCATGGGTGTAGTAATCAGTGTGTAATCCATCATCCTAGATTTATGGATCATTGTCTTGGTATATTTAAAATGAGAAACAAAGACAAGATTCTCATTATTCTATATGTCCATTCCAAGGTCTTTCATTTTTAATGATCGATAAAGATATTTCTTCTTAGCATTGACTATCTTCATTGTGCTACTAGTGATGAGTAGATCATTGAAATATAAAAAAACTATCACAATTTCTCCTCCTTTCTTCTTAATTTAGAGATTAGGATCATATTGATTTCTCACATATCCATGCTAAATTAGATGCTCACAATCTTGATGTACCAAGCCTAGAGTTCCTATTTAAGGACATACAAATATTTGATGAATCTACATACCTTTTTTTTCTTCTCCAGTATGAAAAAATGCTTAATTTGAGTCATGTATACTTCCTCTTATATATATCCATTAAAAATGAACTTTTCATGTCCATTTAATTGTAATGAAATTACTTAGATATATCTGAATATCAATAACAATATAACACCAAAATATAGATAAATGATCACAATATACAAGTAGAATGACTTATCCACTTCAAGGGGGAAACCTCCAAACCATACAATAAGATTCAAATTCTTAATATGATGATAATATCCTACACTCTAACTCCTATATATACCCTATTATACTATCTAGAGCCCTAAGGCCACCCACTAAGCATATGAAATCATAAATAAATATGATATGACATGATAAGAGATTATGTTAGCCATAGGTCGGCTATCCATATCCTGATATATGACCTAGGGTTAAGGGCGTAACATGCCCCTCCCCTTCAAAGAAACATTGTCCCCAATGTTGGCCAATTCTGGATGTTGCTTCACATAAGTGCAGTCCTCAATGTCGATGATAGTTGGATGTTGGTACAAGAAATCTTCCTCCTCCCAAGTTTTTATTGCCTTATCATGGATCTTCTCCTTGATTTGATACTCATGGATTACCTTTTTCTACTAGTATGCAATTTTTCTTTGACTACTTGAACCTTTTGGGTGGATCTTCAAGGTTGATATGGTGGGTGGTGGCTGGAAATGAGGAGTAATTTTGGAAAATTTTCTTGCTTTGGTGTTTTAACTAATGACATATTATCAACAATAACTAAATATTATTTCCCTCTCATGAGAATATGGTGTTATGTAGGCCCTATGTTATTTATCTTTCATTGTAATCAATTGTGATTTAGGCCCCTTAATGAGTTGCATTTGATGAGAGCTCACCCTTTGAGAAAAATTTCCACGCAACCTTGTCAACTCAAACATCTTGCCTTGTGAACAAAAATGCATGAATAATTCTTGGAAGTTCATTTCAATTATACCCAAGGTGTTGAGACATTAGACTCCCAAAAAATATTTTTTCCACCCATAGGAATAGAAAACATAAGGGAATCTAGCTTGTAGTCTCCCATGTCAAGTTTGATACTATGGAATTTCCCTGAAAAATTAATTGTACCTCCATCTATAACCATGACCTAAAATTATGGGGTTGGATAAATAAAACAATTCAAACATGCAACCAACTTATTATTGATAAAATTATGTGTGCTTCCTTGAGTCAATCAATATTGTTACTTGATGTTCCTTTAAATGAATCCTCACCTTGGGGTTGGTGGGGAGATAATTTCTGCCAATGCATGACAAGAAATAGTAGGTTGGGAATCTCTGAACCCTAGTTCATCCATAACCTTGACTTATTTTTCTTCATTATTAGTGGCCTCCATGTAAAAAAAAAAATTTAACACATCAATTTCCTTTAGTATATTTGTTATCATAGTTTCACAACATATTCCAAACTTGTAGAGTATTTGGATTTGGACTAGTTTGGCTTGCGAGATCTACTCTAGCTAGTTTTTCCACCTTGGTTGATCAGAGGCTAATGATGAACCTTTATATTTGTATTGATTTTTTTGCATGATATCATCCAAGTGTTGATTTATATTTTCCATATCTTCTTTTGGTCCATTTCGAATAGTAGGCTTTGTAGATTATACTTGAAGTTAGCTTACCTAGGATATTTTGTAGTACACCTTAGTATTGAGGATATTACGGTTACCCCTTATGATTCCCAATCCTCAACTACTACCTCCTCCTTATCTAGGGTTTTACCCATAGTGACATGATTATTTTGGTTTCTTGTGGAAGGCCTTGCCATTTTAGGAATCAAATCCAAATTTTAGAGTTTGGGATTTCAAGAATAATTCAGCCAAATATATAAAATATCAAAGAATAGAATCAAAATAATAATATCCTATTTCCATAAATGTAAAGAACTATGAGATTATATGAGCATTAGGATCATGTAAAAATATGCGCACATCAACCAAGTTGCACCCGAACAAAACCATGATGTAGCTCTAAGTAGTAAGAAAGTGATAACCATCATGAAAAATTATACTTGCAAGAAAAAGGTTTGCTCATTATCATAGATGGAAAAAGAATTAAAAATAGGAGTGTTGTGTAGCTCCCAATACAAGACTCATTATACCTCCATGAGGGAGAAAGGAGTTATAATCTAGAAATGGAATGTAACTCCTATATGGCACATTGATGCACACTAACGTGAATGAAAAGTTCTATGATGGAATTTGTCATGCATCATAAACTCTTAATGACAACCTAGAGACCTATGACCTCACCTAAGGTGAGATGACTTACCATGTGTGAGGGGACAACCTAATAAGAGGCAAATGAAATCCCTCACACCAACACCCCCTTCATCATAGCTTAGGATGAGGCATGAAAATTCAAAAAGAGAAATGGGTCCCAAAAGCTATGCCTAATGAGGTACCCATGTACAATAAGGATCTCAAGTAATGGAAGAAAACCCAATGGAAAAATGTCCACTTACAAGAGATAGAATACCCCCTAAACAACCTAAAAAGATCTCATATAGGTCCTAGAAACTAAAGGCATAATGAGGTACCCATGTAGAAACTATAATTTTTATAGACGAGAAGAAGAGAAGAAGGAGACTAAAAATACTGAAGAATATGTGAAGCTATAATGGACCTCACCCAAGATGAGAGCACAAGTAAGGATACTTGGCTTCAGTGAAGGGTTCGGTAAAGAATTATGTAACTAGATATGAAGTGTGCAACTCTATGGTGGTGAAAATTAACTTGCAGCAATTAATATGTTGTTCATTAATCTATAGTCATTTAATTATCATACCTAGGGATGTAAACTTTCAATATTGCTAGTGTTGTATGCATAGTTACAGATGTTTGAGGAGTGTAAAGGTAAATTGTTGTCACTACAATTAGGAAATAACAATACTGGAAATGAACTAGATTATAACTGAAAGTAAATATTATGGCTATGGAAAAGCATGTAAAAACATAATACAAATAAAGGAATAAATTGCTACAATTCTAATCATGTAATGAATTAAAACAACAAACAAAAGGGGAGGATTAGAAAACTGCAAGTGGGCCCTGCCTTGGGTGTTAATCCCTCCTAAGGCCCGTGTCTACAAAAATTTAATAGAACTTGGATTCTTATTTCATCATCATGAAGATTACAAATGGAAGAATGCAGAAAAATTCTCTATCTATGGATCGATCTGTCTTACTCTATTACTCTATATCTTTTCGCAAAAATAATATTTATTTTATATATCCTTCGTTATAATAGAGGCATGAAGAGATATATTCATACTAGGAGTTACAATTGGCTTCAGTAAAAGATCCTAACCAAGCAATCTAGAAATTTACATGCAACAAAATTGTTTAGGAGATGTTCTAATACAATCACATAACTTAACTAATTGATCGATTGAACAAGTTATTAAATTATAAATTTAATCAACTAGTTCTTTGTTTGAGTTAACACATAATCAAGTGATGGCATCAAATATTCTTCTTGTTCACATAATCTGGTTATCTATCGACATGTGCAAGATCGTGCAAAGTATCCATATTGTTCAAGCTATCAAGACTTTATATATGTTTGTGACCTCTTGTGGCTACTGGACATTTGGTTGTGGATGAGTCCCTTTAGCTGCATGCCGGTTGTTGCGAGACCACCTCTATGTTGTGAATGAGTTTCTTTGGTTGCATGTTAGTGGATACACATAACAAATATTTGGAAATAAAGGCTGACATTTATTCAAAGCACTATTTAAAATCACATTGCATCCAGAAGAATAAATGTATACCCATAATCCACAAAATAAATTAAACTTAGTAATAATTATATTAACTAATATATGTGCCATAAGTTCAAGATATAATGGAAATGTTCAACAATATCACCGGAAATACAAGTTCATGGGTACAATTGGATAAACAAAAGACAATAGATGAGGTGTTTAAAAGTAAACAAAACAAATCATCACACCCCATACTTAATTTCTTGAATGTCATCATTAAATATTATTTGGGTTCCTTATCTTACTTAGGATCTCCCGAATGATTTTACATAGGTTCCTAGAGTTAGTGGGTGTAGACCTTCCTTCGGATCAAGAAGTACCTTGCATTCCTTTTATATCTTCCCATTATCCTATCTTGTATGTCCTCATTCAATTCCCTTTTTCCAGACCAATGTTGTATAGGATAGTGGAATATTTATGGATAATAACCAATAGGAAACCAAGTTTTTCCACATCCCTTAGAGACTTCAATATATGCATTTATCCTCCGAAAGTGGGGATGATATTATGATAAGAATGCATTTTCTTCCTCTGCATCTCTTGTGACATTTCCTATCATATTTCCATGCAGTATTGTACTACTTCCCGCATAAAATTTAATGTGGTTTCTAGCCTCATCATGAGATTCATGTCTCATCCAATAAACCATTTGTTTAATTTCCTGAAATTTCATATACTTCCCATATTCTTCAATCATTACTCGGTATTTCTAGTCTGTTCCCATAGCATTAATGGTTTTACTTTACATAAGTGCACGTAGTCAACCATTTTCTTCTCTCTATACAACTCATTGTTGAAGTAAGAACTTAGTGCCCTAATTTGCACATCCCCAATATAGAGTGTAGGGATCCAGTCTTTTCATACTCCAAAGCATAATTATACATATATAGCTCACATAGAAGTAGTTGGATCTCATGGGGAATTTTTAAATATAGCTCTAAAGAAATTGTGTGCAATACTAATGTCAAACTAGAAATATGAATAGTGGAAGGCATAGTTCATGATCCTAACTTAGTGTTTTGACAAACATGAAGAACTATAGAGCTCGGGATGGCTTCTACACCCTTCGATCATAAGAGAACCAAAATGCACAACAAAAAATAATAGAACTAAGAGTTGTAAATCCACTAATATACTTAACCATTCAAGTAAGATTCACGATTATACAAGAATAGAAGTACAATAGAAATATGCATGTAATACAGAGAAAGAGTCTTAATACATTTGTCATGGTAACCTTATCACATTCATTCATAGTGTTACTTATAAAAGATTACAGAAGGTAGACCATAGTCATGCACCATGTGTGGATCCATACATGTATTCTCACAAGACAAAAATTTCACTCCCCATTTCCCCATTACATCCTTACTGGAATTTTGTACCCATTTTCATCCCATAGTTCTCACAGTAATTTTACAGAGCTCCACTACCTCTCTTCTCTCTTCTTCTTTGCCAAGGGTGTGCATATAAATAGGCCTCTGAGCTCTAACAAACTCCTCTGTAGCCTTAGATCTGGCCCCAAGTGTCAAGGTGTGGGTCACCCCGGGCGCATGCCTCTCCATGTCATGATTAACTTTTTGGATCTTTCTATCATGCAAGGTATATTCCCTCTAGGACACCCTGTCACTGCCAGGTTGGAACCTTATCCAAATGGAACACGTTCTTCATGTGTCCACCCAAGGGGCCAAAAATGGCTAAGTCCCAAATTGTTCTTCACGTGGTGCACGTCCTTGGTTCTCCAAGAAGCCTTTTGAATACTTCCTTGCGCACCTTCACTTGCACACTTCCTTTGGTCATGCACGCCTATGCACCCTTAAGATTTGGAAGCTATATTAGGGGTCCAACATTACCCCACACTTCACCTATTCTCCACCCTCGGGAACCTTCTCAAAGAATGTAGTACAAAAAGAATGCAAGGCCTTGCCTTGGAAAAGAATGGGGAAAGAATAAAGGAAGCGAAGAGAAAGAATAGGGGAAAATTTCCTAAAGAAGAGAGGGGAAAGTTTTGTTGGAGGTCGGCCTCCAGTGTACTCCAAGTGTTGACTTCCTTCTACACTTTAGTGCAGATGTCACCAACCAAGGTGCTCACCTCATTGAAGGTTAGCCCCTCCCCTTGTGTGGTAATGGTTTCCACCATAGTCTCCAGTTCTTTAGCATGATCTTCCAGGGCATCCATCTTCCTTGTGATGACCTTGTAGAGCTCTTTTAGCTGGGTTTTGATTGAGACTCACCGGTTCTCAATGGCTTCAAATTTATTTTCTACTTTGGCTATGATCCTTTCCCACTCGGCTCTATTGCCCTTATTCTTTTCTCTGAATTCCTTCAGCTCGGCCTCATCACTGGAAAGCAGTATGCTTGTCACTTTGTCTTGATCTATGCAATGGTCGTAAGTGACCCCCATGGTTTTTGCAGTAGTTGTTCTTATGTCGGAAGCACCTTGTTGTATTCAGCCATGAGCACGATGACCTTCAACTTGTCTTCTTTCTCCAAGCACACCACTACCTCTTTTGTCGACTCTAATGCCAAGGGCTGCCTCTCCATGGTGAGGATCTAAGTCAAGTCCTCTAGGCACTCCAGGAGGATCTATACTTTTTGCGGGAGGGTTAAGGTCCGGGTGCTTCATGATAATTGATTGGGAGATGAGCTCCACCTTCTTGGAAACTTTGCATACCCTGGCCTTTTCCTCCTAAAGCTCCCTCTATAGTTGAGCACTGATTAATTTCTCTAGGCTGAGATCCTTCATTAGCTTCACCACTTCTTCCTTCCTCTTCTCCAACAGGTCCTCCAAGACTCTAACCCTGTCATTCCTACCAAGATCCTAGCCTTGATTTCCATGGAGACTTTGTTGAGCATGTTACACACTTGCTCATCTGATAGTTGTACATGTTTACAATGGGGTTGTCCCCCTTTCCTTCGGACAACTTTAATACCGCTCCTTGGTTAATCTCGAATTTAGGCTCATCGAGGTGGGAGTCGAATGCCCATGATAGCATCTTCCTCATTCATGGGTATCCACCCTCAGGGTCAAAGGACTCCATGGTGGTGAGCTCCTTGGTGGGCATGGTACTTTGGAAACACGTGCAAAACTTTTTGGGGTCATCAATGTAACCCATCATTGTTCTTCCCCCTTCCACATGTTTACTTCCCATGCACACCCTTGGGAATAGTTACTGAGAGAGTTGGGCCTTTTGTGCTACTTCCACTCTTCTCCCTCTGCTCCTTTGAACTTCACCAAGCACGAGCTCCACTGCTGCCCCCAACTCTTCATTGACCAAGGCATCAATTATCCTCTCTACCTCCCTTGTTTCCTTTTCATTCACCTCCTCCTGAGTGAGCTTGGGCATATCTAGCTCCTTGGTACTAGCCCCTTTGCTCCCCTCTTCACTGCATGCCCCTCCTCCCTTTGGGTGCCTTTCCTCCTTACAAAGATGAAGGCATCATTTGCATCCTCGCTTCCTCTCCTTCCAAGTCATGGACATCAATTGGCTCTTGATCCACCTCCAGCTCTTCCCCTTCATCATCATCCCTTTCGCCTACATAGGCGTTCAGGTCATCTATATCTTCAGACCCTTGTTCCTTTGTTCCTTGTTCTTCTTCCCTTGTAAAAATCTGGAGTCGGGATGCTGTCTTTTCTTCATCTGAAGGTTCTTCAGGGGATGGTGGCTTTGCACGAGGCTCTGGGGTCTTTTCCTTGACCACCATTCTTCTCTTCTTCTGGACATAGGTACTCGGCCCCACGTGGTACCTACATTCTACCTTTCCACCACCCCTTGTTCTTCCTCTTCTTCTTCTTTCTCCTTGCACTTTGGCGCTGGCTTCTTCCTTCCCATGGGGTCATCTGGGATGGATATTTCATTCTCTACATACGCCCTTCTCAAACTTTGGCCTTATGCGTAGGTAAATTCTGGCAGCACTCTCTCAGCAATTGGTAAGGTCATCGGCCTTACGATGTGCATGTCCTGTGACATGTACCTTTCAACATATGCGTGCTTCCTTGGGTAGACCAGCTTCTTTCTCATTTCTCTATGTTCATTGTCAAGGGTGGATAGGTTGAGTTTCAATTTCTTTGACTCCTTATACCTGTTCACCCCTACTTGGAAGAATTGGGCCATGAAAGAGAAGGGGAGTTTACACCAGGGACTCCAACTACCATCCACCAAGATGAATCTGCCAATGTAGAAGTGTTGGTATACCATGAACTCTGCCTCTCCTTCAGTCACCATGGGGAGTTGTTCAGGAATTCACCATTCAGCCCGAATGCATTCCTAAGGCACGTGTACCATTTATCTAAGCATGCCTTGTGCACCCCTGTCATTGACTCACATGTGTACTTCTGGAATCTATCCGTGGGTGAAGGATCTTCATCGGGGTACTCCCATACAACTTATCAGATGCATCGACACCCCGATTTATGAGAACACAATGGTTAATAGAATGTTCCCAAACAATATCTTTCCCCCATTCTCCGTGCTTGCTTATGATTTCATCTGCTATGTACTAGGGAGATATTGTACATGGTGCCTTCCGTGACCTTTCTGTAGACATTCAACTAGGGCTTGCTCACCTGGGTCCACCTCTCTTGTCCATTCAACTTGGAAATGAGGTGCGCATGGCCATTTTCATCACCGGATCACTGATATCCATGACATCGTAGTACCTTGATCCCTTCTTATAATCCTGGGATGCAATGGTTTTCTTAATTACCTCCTCATCTTGGAGGTCATCTATGATCGCATCCCCTTTACAGCTTAAGCATGTAAAGTGTGAGATTAACTATGGAGTTATGCACATTTTGTGCCTTATGAAGTAGAAGAAATCTTCATGCACTGTGCATCATTAACCATTGGTACAGGTGCTCGGGCTTCCCAAGTATGGTAACTCATAAAGCTGGAGAAGCCCTGCCTTCTCCATTTTCACTTTGACTACATCATTGTAGATCGGCATTCCATCAGGTGTTCACTTGTTTGTGGGGTGCACACCAGCTCCAGTGCACCATTTCCTTCATGATTATACTTGACCATGGTGATTGTAATCGATCACGGTCATTTGTCTTATGTGGGACTCCCACTCTTGCCCTAGCAAAACCCCATCTAGGTATTACATCTCTGAGTACCATTCCTCATTGGTATCCAAGGGGATTTCTTCTTCTTTCTTCTTTCCTTTTCCCTTCCCCTTTCCCTTCTTGGATTGTACTACAGGTCTTATCAACTAGTTTTGTGGCCATCATTTTACCCTTTTCTTTCATTCCTGGTTACTTTCGAGTTGTCTGAGAGTTTTCTTCACGCGCCCCATGCCCTAGAGTACAAACCCTAATTTCTGACTTTCCTCCTTTGATCATGGTGCTCTTTCCCAATGTTCCTCACACCCGTGAATCACTTCTGCTCTAGTTTGTAGATCAACTAGACCGATTGCACGTGAGTTTTGAGATTTTCCTTCACACGAGTTAGCTCTCAAACCCTAGCTCTTGAAGCAAAATCATTCTCCTTGTTTTCACAAAGTAAAATAATGAACTTCCCATCCTTGTATTTATAGATTTTCCCACTTTTATGCATTAAAGGCTAGGCTACCTACCACCATATGACAATATTTAATGTGGAATTTTTCAAAAAAACCTGACTTCAATGCTTTTCCTCGCATGCCCAATCCTTGCACAAAATGTTTTTCACCCGCGCCCAATCCTTGCATGAAAACTTTTCCAACCTTCTAGCGCATAGAAAATCCATCTTGACAAGGACTTTTGCATGTGTTTACCAAAGGCCAAAGGCACCTCTTCCATCCTCATGATTCTTGCTTTCACCTACCTCATGTTTTTGTGCTTTTTCTCCTTGTACGTGGATTTCCAATGTAACCTTATTTTGCCACCCATCTGCCTTCTTTTCTCCTAATGCATTTTTTCAACAAGGCCAGTTCGGATGGTCTACCAACCCAATCCTCTTGCAGAAATAACTTCATGCCTCTCTTTATCACCTCACCCCACACTAAATCGATGCGTGGTCCTCTGTACAATTATAAGTTTAAAAAGTAATAAGGTTACCGGTGCCCAAGGTGCAAAACAAGACAACAACGTGAAAGAAAAAAAAAAAGAAAGGAAAGCATAAAAGGAAACTCTAAACTAACTGAAAAAACTACCTTATTTACAAACACCAAGAAGCATTATTTATAGTAGGGCTTTAGCCTACTCCCATTGAAGTGTCTAGGTAATTTTGTTCCATCCAGATGCTTGTAACTGGCACACACCAAATCAAGGATGTATGAAATTACATAAGGACCCAACCAATGCACCTTCAACTTTCCAGGATGGCGTAGAAATTTAGAATCATATAGCAATACCATCTGGCCAACCTCAAACTATTTGTTCTTAATGTGGTGGTCATGCCATGCCTTTTGCTTAGCTTTTTCAGTTGTTTGGCTCCATCTTGCTAGTGAGCACCTTTCATCCAACTTTATCAATTCATCAATTCTTTCTTCTAGTGCTTGTTCATCATCCAACCCTCCTACGCATGCGCTATACACAGAGATGGTAACATGAATTCCACTGAAAAATAGCCTCCACGCCAAACACCAGTTGAAATGGTGTGGCCTTGTTTAACCTTTTATACATTGTTTTGTATGCCCAAAGACTTTCTTGACACCTTGTCATCCCAATCCTACCTACCCACGTCACATATCTTAGTCAATGTGTGACTAAGGATTTTGTTGAATGCCTCTGTAGTCCCATTTTCCTGAGGGTGATAAGGGGTAGTCTTGTGATGGGCTACCATGAATTCTGCCAATAGAATCTTGATTGTTTCATTTAAGAAGTGAGTGCCCCTATCACTTGTTAAACTTAATGGGCACCCATACCTACTGATAATGTTCTCCCACAAAAATCTAGCAGCCATGGCTGCGTGATGCAATCCCTAGTGGGCATGGCCTCTGCCCACCTTGTCAGATAATCAGTACAGGTAATGATATACCACGAGTTAGTCCTCTCGTGCAGCTAGTGAGATTGGTCTGACAAAATCTATTGCCCACTTTTCAAAAGGTTCCACATTGGCGATGGGGTGCAAGGGCATCTCATCCCTTTTTCTAGGTTTTCCAAGGCATTGGCAGTGGTCACAGGCCTTGCAAAACTCAATACAATCCTGGTGAATCATCTCCCACCATAGTCCAGTGACTAGGATCTTGCACGTGCGGTTGCATTTCCCTACATAGTGTCCTCCAGCAATCCCACCATGGGCCTCTTCTATTATAGCTACATGTTCATGTTCTAATACACACCGGTGCAAAACCTCATCATGGCCCATTTTATACAAATCCCCATTGATCAACATGAAGGGCATGGCGCATGTATGGCTAACCTTTTCCTTTCCAGAGCATTCATCCCTTTGGGTGCCACACCTTCCTTGAGAAAAATGACAATGTCTTCTAATTCTGAGGGTGCACACATAACTTGAATAGTTGTGCATCCGACATGGTTTCCTCGAGACTTTTGTCCTCTCTTGAATCAATCCTTGATAAATGATCGGCCCATTTGTTCTTTCCAGTTTTACCACCACTTTGAATTCAAATTCCTGAAATAAAAGTACCCAACGACATATGCGCCCTTATAACACTGCTTTGTTTACTAGATACTTCAAGGCCATATGGTCAGTGTAGAATATGAAGGGAGTTACTAGTAGATATTGTCTAAATTTGTGGAGCACGTAGATCATTGACAATGCCTCGCGCTCGGTCGTTGTATAATTTTTTACTGGTGTCAACTTTCTACTTTCTACTTGCAAAACACAAAATGATGATCAACAATCCCCTCTCTTGTTGAGCAAGAATGGCTCCCATTGTTGTACCAGAGGCATCCACGTGGACATGGAAAGGTTTATCCCATGATGGGAATCATAGAATAGGTGCGGTGATAAGCCTTTCTTTTAGAGTGTCAAATGCCCTCTCTTGCCTCTCCCCACTGAAAGGCACTCTTGTGTCTGAGCAATATTTCCAAAGGCATGGTGATCTTGGCATATCCCTTAATGAACTTTCTATAGTACCCAGTGTGTCCAAGAAATCCATGCATGGCACTTTGGCTGGTAGGCTCCCCTAACCCCACAATAACTGCAACCTTCACGGGATCCACCAGTAAGCCCTCTTTACATATGATATGCCCCAACAATGTTCCAAAAGGAGTTGCAAAGATACATTTCTTGATGTTGAGGGAGATCCTCAACTATCGACATCTTTCAAACATCAACCTTAAGTTGTCACAATGGTCCTTGACCAATCCATACACTTCTCCAATCATCCAAATATACTTGAAGGAACTTGTGGATGAAGTCCTTAAATGCTTGTACCACTATGCGTGAAAATACAATGGGCACATTCTTCAGCCCAAAGGGCATGACCGTATATGCAAAAGCTTCCCCACTCGGTGGCAAAGTTGTCTTATCTTGGTCTTCCTTGGCAATCCTTACTTGGTGATATCTCGAGAATCCATCCGTAAAGGAATAGACCTCGCGCCCAACAACTCCTTCCAAAATCTCTTCAATAAAGGGGGTGGGAAAAGGATCTATGATACAAACAACATTTAATTCCCTATAATCCACACATATCCTAATCCACCCATCCTTCTTTATGTTGATCACCATTGGACTTATCCACTCTTGATTCCTCCACAACCTCAATGATACCGGATGCTATCATCTTGTCTAGTTCTTCTTTAACCCTTACGCACATGTTGGGATTCATCTGTAAGGCCTCTTCCTGACCGGTCACGCACCATCCTTCAAATTTATCCACATTTCCCCCAGTGACTGGTGGATGCCTTTCAACTCATGGTATCCGCATGGGAATAAATCCTCAAATTCACGTAAGAGATCGATGATCTTTGATACTTCCTTGTCCGACCAGTAGTCCCCAATGATGGCTTCCTTGGGCTCCTCTTCCGAGCCGATGTTAACTTTCTTGGTCTTGAGTGGTTCATGATATGCACACACACATGCATCCACACTGTCAACTACTTCATGTGCTCTAATCGAATGGTCAACATTTAGGCTCTCCATCTCCTCCCCATCAATAACATGTATACCATCTTTCCTTTCTCCTTTTTAGTACACACGTGCGCTCAAATTGTAAATCTTCTTGGTTCCTCCTCTTCGAACCACGCTTCTAAGCTAGGTCCACCAGTAAGTTTACTAACCTATCTTCCGCCATGGCGCAATCCCCCAGAGTGAGGCACTTGATAGTCTACAACGCCTCATCAACTGGTTTCTTGGTACTTCGGTACTCGAAAGTGTGAACCAAGTTAGCCACTAATTCCTGCCAACTTCCCATTTGGCGGCGTGTTTTAGAATGGATATACCAAGCACACACACACCTTGTAGTGTTGAATATAACTTGTGCACCCAAAGGGAGGGTGGTAAAGCTTCCACGCCCTTCTCCCCAGACCCTCTCACATGCTGGATGTGGGAAGAGGTGGGTCCATTGCCATTGTAATCCTTGATAGTGGTGGGTATGTTGTTTTTCGAGAATCAGATAGTGAGCACAATTCAAACTTCACACCATTCCAACAAGTTCTCACTATGCGTGGCCCACCACCTTCTGCTTGTGTGCTATCAAAACATAACCTAGCATACTTCATCACTCATTCTCCCTCCAGTGAGCTTCCATCTCTCTCAAAAAGATCTCAGGGTATGCATCCCCAGAATACTTGGTTATTGCCTTCCCTCCCAGGTGGCGAACTATATGCGCCATTGTTACCTTGGTTACTGATCCTTTCAGATGTCACCCAATCAATTCATAAGTCCCATGCACCCAATTATCACATGCTATATTGGTAGTATCACTGATAGATTGAGCATCATCAAACTAGATGATTCCTCCTATAGGGTGGATGGTCTCTGATCTCTTATGGAGTGCACATATATTTTATCCAGGACTTCCTCCCCAAGGGGTTCAGTATAGGGGGTGGACTTCCCATCAACCAGCGGTATAACTACCCACTCTTCCTTGTTTTCAAAGCTTATGTACCCCTTGTTAAACTAGAGATCTACATTATTCTTATAACACCATGGGCACCCAAGTAGAGCTGGGAAATTATCTACCTCGGCAAGTGCCAAGACTTCAAAATCCCCAGTGAACCTAGTCCCCTGAATTGTAATGGTTGCATCCTTCAAGACACCTATGGGCATTGCCTTTGTCTTATTTTCCATATACAACACATTTGAAGATGGTTGTAATGTAGGTCTTCCCATTTGATGTCAGGCATCTAGAGTGAGAACATTAACCTCCGTGCCTGTGTCAATGAGGATGTTGCTAAGCAACCATCCATCCACTACTACGTTCAAGGTAATCTCTTTGTCATAATCAAGGCTGTGAGGTGGGAGGTTTGCATGTAGGATCTGCCTTTCATGTTCTTCCCTGCACGCACCTTTTCTCTCAACCATGCCCCTAGCAGGGGAATAATATTCTCCTACCTCAATAGTTTACACACCTCCTTAACCTCATCCAAGTCATCCCTTGGTGCTTCTACGGTTCTCCTTTTCTCATCCTTTCTAGTCTACTCTTTTAAGCATTGGATCTCCCCTTGTAAACTTTGAATTACGTCCATGGTTTCTGGTAAACTTCTTTCTGGTGAGCCGGGTTTGGATACTTCCCATGTACTACTTCTTCTCTCAAAACCAGAGGTCTCTGCCTAGGTGCTTCCCTTGCACGTGTGGATTCCGCCCTCATTGTTACCATAACAGGCTCTAGTTCTGATTCTCATATTACTCGCGGAAGCCATTACATGTCAGCCTTCTTAATACTCACCATGGCAGCGCCCTTATCCTTTTGGTACTGCTGACTCATATGTTCATATAACTCTAGGCACTCTTCGTACTTATGTTTTTTCCACACTAGGAGCATTGTAGAAGATCTGGACATTCACGCTTATAATGGTCATGGCTCCACAATTAAAACATGTCCCATGCGGGAACTCACTTCTTCCCCCACGTGGTTACCATGACCATGAAATCCTCCACGAAACCCTCTTCCATGCATGCATCTCCATCCTGCGCTCTTCATACCAACATTCATCCCCTTTGGAACTACTGGTAATGCCATTCTGGCACACACCAAGATCAATTACCTCATGAATCTAGTCAATCAATCTACAATCCTTGGTGTCATGTGTGGTTGAGGTACATATCTTGCAATAACAAGATACATTTTTACGGATCATCGTGTGTGTAAACAGGGGGCACCTACTTGCATCATGGTCCTCGTGACATATTTCATAGTTTATTGTTATGGCGTGTACCACCTTCCGAGTACATATCCCACCATTATCCTTTGTGTGTCCTTCTACATTACAATCCATGCACCACATCCCTCCATGAATCTCTTGGAACTGTGTTGGCAGATAATTTCTCTAATTGCTTAGCCATGGCAGCAATCTGAGCCTCCAGAAATGGGCTAACACTAGTGTCAACACTACCAACTACCTCAGCATGCATAAAGTAGCTTCCAACGCTTCACGTGGGTCCATGAATGTTTTATGAGATAAAGCCCTCCTAAAGGGTGTGATCAACCCTCCGAAAAACCACTGAGCATGTTGTGAAGGGTGGATATCATAAGATAGTTTAGACAATAGAGTTTTAAAATGCATCATATTCCCGCATGCTCTCTGCCATGCCCTACTAGATTTCTTTGAGAGAGCTAATGCTCTTCTGTTCAAACTTAGGTATGTGGAATTCCACCAAGAATGCATTTCTCAGCACGGTATAATCCATAATAGTCTGATGAGGGTCATACTTTCTATACCAACTATGCGCGCATCCTTGCAAGGTCATCACAAATTGACTGGCCTTTCGATCTTGGTCATGATTCCCTTCGCGCGCCATAGCAGCTCGCACTTATGCACATGCTCCATGGCATCTTCTATCCCACTGTAATCTGTAAGTGTAGAGACATCTCAAAAAATACTTGAGGAGGTGGTTGAGGCCCTTGCCCTCCCGATCCAGTCCCTTGGTTTCCCCAGTGTTTCCTCCTCCACCGGATCCACTAGATCCTGAGCCACCAGCTCCACCACTTCCACCTCCAGATCCTCCTATGTGTTAGGTATAGGGCATGTGTTTGTCATGCCAAACACTCCCGTCATCCCACTGAATTACGTGCCAAAAAGTTTGTGAACTAGTACCACTCCCAGTTGTAGTTCCTCCACCACTTCCTAACACGCTTCCAAAACCAGTTGTATGCATGCCTTGTCCAAACATTCCACCAAATACCGAATAGTGTGTGAAGCCATAGAAAATTCCCAAATGAGAAGTTGTATCTTCTAGGTGTCGATCGGTTGCTTCCACTGATATCAAATGGATCAACTATACTTTTCCCTCATTCAAACAAACCAAGTGCCAAGGTTTGGTCACTAGGTGGGGTCAGATGCATGCCAATGACTCTTCTCTCTCTACACGATGGACTCTCATCGAAGCCACAGTTTTTCTCTCCCATCATTACCAAGATGGGGTACCACCTATTTGGGCTCCACGTCCTCTGTGAACCTCAACTCCTTCCACCATGTTTGGCTCCATAACCCACTTGTAATCCCGTGTGTGTCTATCGATCTCCTTTTCACATGCTTTGTTATACTTGAGCCGTCTCTCCTCCCTTTCCTATTTCGATCGTCAGATCAGCCATCCTTCCCCAACCTGGCTTCCTTGCCTAGCGCTCAGGGTGGTTTAGCCGGCCATAGGAAATGCCTCTAAACCCATGGTTACCATCAAGATTTTGATCACAAGGGGAATAACATGCAGAAATGATCCCTGGGCTCTTGCAAGAACTCAAACTCAGTAACTTCTAGATAGGAATACGTGGAAATGGCATATTCTAGAGTGTAGCTAGTCAACACTCCCTTCCACCAATGATCTATAGCACGGGTCCACATTAGATCAACATCTTGCAGGTTCTAATATGTTTCTTGGGTCCAAGGGTGTGATCTATAATGCCACCCCGATCTAGATGTATAAGCCGAGAGCCATTCGAATAACTCTACTGGGAAACAACAGAAGAAGGTTTCGTATAACTCATGATAAAGAGTGTCTTCCACCCACCTTCACGTATCAAACCCAGATCTGGTACTAAATCTCTGAGTGAATTCATCCTCCGTGCTTTTAAACCATTATTCAACACCTTCAAGTGTTAAGTGCTCCGCCATCACTCTTTGCAGAGATCATGATATATGCCATGTTCCACTACAACTTTGAAAAGAGGTCCGGCAATGGAACCAAGATGTAGTCACTTTTACACCCACTAAGAACAAGGGAACCTCATGCATGCTGACCTATCACCCAGTGGGCACTTGGGTGCTCACCCGGTGCATGCGAGAGGGAGCCGAGTCTCTCTTTTATGTGAGTCTAGTGGAAGGCATAGTTCATGATCCTGACTTAGTGTTTTGATAGACATGAAGAACTATAGAGCTCAGGATGGCTTCTACACCCCTTCAGTCATAAGAGAACCAAAATGCGCAATAGAAATAATAGAACTAAGAGTTGTAAATCCACTAATATACTTAGCCATTCAAGTAAGATTCACGATTATACAAGAATAGAAGTACAATAGAAATATGCATGTATGTACGAGAGAAAGAGTCTTAATACATTTGTCATGACAACCTTATCATGTTCATTCATAATGTTACTTATAAAAGATTACGGAAGTAGACCATAGTCATGCGCCATGTGTGGATCCATACATGTATTCTCACAAGACAAAAATTTCACTCCCCATTTTCCCCATATCCTTACTAGAATTATGTACCCATTTTCATCCCATAGTTCTCATTACTCAGTAGTAATTTTGCGTATAAATAGGCCTCTAATATCTAACAAAATCCTCTCTATCTAGCCCCAAGTGTCAAGGTCTGGTCACCCCTGCCTCTCCATGCCATGATTAACTTTTTGGCTTTCTATCACAAGGTATATTCCCTCCATGTATAAATAGGCCTTCTTCATGTGTCTCTAAGTCCCAAAACTCACTCTCCTTGGTTCTCCAAGAAGCCTTTTACTACTCTAGCCCCCTTCAATGCGTGCCTCTCTTAAGATTAGTGGGTCCAACACATCTTTCTTTCTTCTTCTATATTTCCTTCCTTTTCGTGTTGGTGTGCCTTCATTTGCACTCTCCACATGGAATGTCAAACATGATTAGGAATTACCTCACATTTTGAGTTGTAGACCTTTAAATCTGGTCTTTGTATGTGGATATCAGCCTCATATACCATTGTAATTGATTATGCATTTCTAGAAGTAATAAAAGCATTATTTTGTGGCTATCTTTAGCCTTAGCTTGTTTTTATTATTCTTTATTGCCTCTCCCTTACATTGTGTGTTTATTGTGCTATCTCACATCCTCGCATCTCATTTTATGATTGTGTTTTATGAAAATGATTATGTGATCAGAAATTCTGTTCATGCTACGCATGTCTAGCCTCTCGCCATGTGCATTATTCATCATTCTCTCTTAAAGCTGATTGTATTTATCCCCATTATTTATGGTTCTATCTCCTTTCTTATTCTTATTTTTCCCTTTTAGAATATCCTTCTATCCTTGGTCCTTGGGCATGTTTTAGGTTATGATTTCCCTTCCAACATTAGTATTAGTAGTAGCAAGTGGAAGTAGGTAGAGGAACCGACCTTATTCATAGGTATGTCTCAGCGTGCAAGGTCCTGAACTTGGAGATGGTCCCATTGTTGACTCACCGACTCAATTCTTCTAGATATGAGACATGGATGCAAGTTTTAGCTCCAACAATTTCTCGAGCACACACCGGTGGGACATCATTGAAAGCTTAAATTTCATCATTTCTAAGTTATAGTGTTTAAATTAATTATTTCCATCCTTTAGAGGCTTTTTTCAACCCATCCGATGAATCCCAACATCCGCAGATCTACTATTTTAAGCATTCTTGCATTTCTTTCATGAGAAGTGTGCATACGAGACAAAGAGTAGTAGCTGAAGCATATTTCAAGTACTCGATTTATCTTCAAGAAGAATACATCACGAATACTCATGCATGTATTTCCATCTCCAACGTGCCATGTGCATTCCAATCCTCCTCACAACATATCCGAACACCCTACCATGGCATGGCATGACCACCTCCTCCTTTGAGGAAGTTTTCCAACTTTATTGGTAGAAGCCCTCTTGTTCTCGATGCAAAATCACAAAGACCCCTAGATGCGATCAGGGCTTCTAGGATGATCATGCAGCATCCAGTGTGATTGCATAACATTGAATCCTTTCTCCAAGTGTGGGACTTGCAGAATGAGAAAGGAATCTCCAGAGAAGGCTGGTTCCTATTCCTCTGTTCAGATGCACACAAAAACGTAGAGGATTTACTCAAAACCTAATCTAACTTACCAAGGAGATAGGATAAGAAGATGCGTGGAAAATAAACCTAAGCTAATAGAGGTGATGCACCGAGGAATGAAGAACACCTATCTTGCTAATAAACACAGACCATTCAAATGTGATGCAAGATCATGCACAGATAACAAAACTTGCAGTGAAAGACCAGGAGGATGCAAATGAACACAGAGAGGGTTGAGAATCATCCACAGACATGTATTACTTGCTCCAAAGATTGATACAATACACTACAAAATGCCAAGAGGTAGAGTCACATTACAATTTCAAATGGGAGGTTCGAATTCCACAAATTTTCCTGATAAAGAGAAGAAGGGAGGGCAAAACAGAAATGTTCGACCTTTTGAAAGAAGCCCCTCTTTACAATATATAGGAAGAATGAGAGAGGGAAGAGAGAGGAAGGTCAGATCTACCCCAACCACTTCTTTCTTGCATTTAACTCATTTCATTATGGCAGAAGTGGTGAATCCTGGCAAAATGGCGGATTGCTCTAATGAAGCGGCGAACCGTATGCATTGCATTAAAGCTGGTTGTTGAAGCGTCACTTTTGGCATTACCACATCGTCGAGACGTTTTCTCAATTTTCTCTCTCCAAACTAAACCAAAATGCAAGATTGACCCCGAGAATCATGTAGAGAATCTCACCAGCTTTCCGTTGATATAAAGAACGTGCAAATCCGAGCTCTGGATCAAAAGATATGGAGATCTGAAGATTTAGGGCACAAAACAGGTGAAGATGTGTTTTGAAAATCTTTCCCGCGCTCTGCCACCTGGACGACACGTGGCATGCATTGATTGGTCGACAGGGGCACGGGGTAGACCTTTGCTTTTAGCTTTTCAGCCAAAACTCTTGCTAAACTCTCTAACTCCTTCCCGGGCTCCGAGCTTCCCTTCCTCATTGGACACGTGTCCTCTTTTTATTGGCTCGGGTTAGTGCTTGAAACCTCACCCTTTGAACTTTTGGACTTTTCTCCTTGTGACACGTGTCATGATTTGGTTGGTCCGTGGGTCTACCAGCTCTTTCACGTCTCCCGCGTCTTTTTGTCCCGGATGTCCCAAGACTGTTTGGGACAAAAACCTCCGATCCGCCTGAAATGGGCTTCCTTGTCCCTCATTCGGCCGATGATGTGGCATTGCTTGATTGGCTTTTGGCTCCTTCGGCTATCCACGTCCCACACGTCCCTTTGTCCCAACTGTCCCAGTGTGAAAGTTCCCGTTTCGGCCGAACCGGCCGGTTCGCGTCCTTCGCGTCTTCTTGTCCCAAATGTCCCGAGCAAACTACTTGGTGATTTTCTTCTTCTTTTTTCGGCCGACCCAGGCTTCGGCCTTTGCGCATCCTTCGCGTCCTCTCGTCCGGATGTCCCTTTGCTCTCGCAGGACTGCCATTTTCAGTGGTCTTTTGGCCGATTCACGCCCGATGTCCCAACTCCCAAGGGCGGCTGGACCAGGACTTAGCCAATTTTCATGATTTTTTCTGCCCCAAGCTTGTTTTTAGCATTTCTTCCATTTCTTAGAACTTGCTCTTTTCTTCTTGGACAAGAGGGTTGGAAAGAGGCTGAGGGGACCCCAGAAACATGATTTTGGGCCCTGAATCAATCTGTTATCAAAATTACAGGGGGGAATTTTGACAATGATTTGGTGACTTCAGCGGGGTTACTCTGCTAGGTAGAAGATCAGTGGCCTTTTAACAATCCATTGGGCATGGAGTAATAATCCTGAAGCCAATTTGATCTCTGATCCCGACCCTGATACCACAACTCATCTTTGAGAGCACTCTGAACTGTAGAAATTCAACCTGAGAGCGACAAAAACTTGTGCCAAAGCACTTAGGGAAAAAGAAACCTAACTACAACAAGACAATGTGCACACGCACTTAGAGGGATTGAAATCTAGGCTAATATTTACAAGGGTAAACCTTTTCCTTTTAGTAGCAATGTTTAAGATAAATTCCGTTAACTGGAATCGGGAGTTCTTCTCCATCCAATGCAGACAATTGGAAGGCATTACCACTCTTACATCTCGTGACCATGTAGGGGCCACTCCAAATGGCATCAAACTTGGAATGCCTTCCAGGTTTCACCCGATCTGCATCCCACTTCAGAACTAGGTCCCCTTCCTGGAAGGTCCTCGCTCCTGCCTTCTTGTCAAACCATCTTTTTACTAAGGCCTGATCCTTTTCAATCATCAGGGCTGCATGTTCTCTTATTTCTTCCAATTCCATCAACTCTGCGTACCTGGTCTCCATTGGTTTGAACTCAGACAACTCCAACTACTTCATGAGCTCCAATGCTGGCAACTCAAGTGATATGGGCAAGATTGCCTCTCTTCCATAGACAAGCCTGAATGGAGAGTTACCTGTAGATCTCTTGGGAGTTATCCTATCAGCCCATAATGCTGATTTTAGCTTGGTATGCCATGTCCTTTGGTTTTCATCCAGAGTCCTTCTGATGATCCTTAGCAACTTTTTGTTCATGGACTCTTCACATCCATTACCACTAGGGTAATAATTTGAAGAGGTGCTCAAATAGATTCCATTCTTGACAGCCCATTCTGTAATCTTTGAACCTATGAATGCTAATGCATTATCTGATATGATAGTGGCTGGCACACCGAACCTGGTTACTATTTCTTCATAAAAGTCTAGTATGTTAGACTCACTTGCCTCTTTGAGTGCCACTGCTTCGGTCCACTTGGTGAAATAGTCCGTTGCTGTGAGTATCCACTTGTGACCTTGACTCGAATTGGGATTGATGACTCCAATGAAGTCCAGTCCCCATTGCATGAATGGTTGGTCAACTGAGATTGGATGAAGGGGGGCAGCTAACCTTCCTTTTCTGTGAAGAATGCACATTTCTTGCATTTCTTAACCCATGCATAGCAATCATTGAAGATTTTAGGCCAATAATAACCAGCTTTCATGATTTTTAGAGTGTCACTCTTGGTGCAAAATGGCCTCCAGCCTCCCGTCCACCATGAAACTCTTCCAACACCCTCTCAATCTTGATTTGTGCTAATGCATCTTAATAGACTCCATTCATGTCTTTCTTAAACAAAACTCCATCAATAATGGCATATGGAATGGCTTGTAATCTAAAGTATCTCCTCTTCACTTTGCTCATTTCTGGAGGGCATAGGCCTATCTGTAGGAAGTGTATCATATTCTGAGTCCAACAGGGAGTGGGCACATCATCATTTTCCTATTCTTGACCATCCTGTAGTACAAGACAACATCTTCTTCACCTTCTGAGCCGTCTGGTTGTTTGGAAGCGAGCTGCTCACACAAACCTTTTCCACGAACCAGTTTGGTTACTCTGATTTCAATATCATATTCCATCACCCGAGTGATCCAACCTGCCCTTTTCTCATTTAAATCCTTGTTTAGGAGAAAGTCCTTGACACCAGCATGAGACACCAACAGCTGAACCTTATTGTTTGAGACCAAATGTCTGAACTTCTTCAAGCTCCTGATGACAGCAAGGATGTGCTTTTCAATGAAAGAGTACCTAGTTTCATATTCCTCCAAGCCTTGACTGAAGAAAGCAACTGGTTGTTCTAATCCTTCTTTGTTTTGTTGTGCCAGGATTGCAGAAATTGTGTCTCCACCACCAAAGGCGTATAGCATGAAATCCTTGGAGAAGTCTGGATTGATGAGAGTTGGTGCTTGAGAGATAGCCTCTTTTATAGCCTCAAAACTTGCCTTGCCTTCAGACGTCCACTTAAATGCCATGCTCTTTTTTAACATCAGCGTTATTGGCTTTACGAGAGCTGCAAAGTTTGGAACAAACCTGCGGACAAAGTTGATTCTTCCCAAGAAGCTTTGAAGAGCCTTCTTGTGACTTGGCAATGGTAGTGCTCTTATGGCTTCAACCCTCTCTGGATCAATTTCCAGTCCCTCTTTCGAGACAATATGGCCTAGAAGTTTCCCCTCATGAGCCAGGAATATGCATTTTTTGGGATTCAATGATACCCCAAATCTTCTACACCTCTAAAATACCTACCTCAGATGAAAAAGGTGATCCACTGCATTTTTGGAGAATACAGTGATGTCATCAAGATATATCAAAACTATTTTATTGATCAACCCCTTGAATGCCATATCCATTGCCCTTTGGAAAGTGGCTCCAACATTTGATAGGCCAAATGGCATCTTCTTGTAGGCATATGTTCCCCATTTGGTTGTGAAGGCTGTCTTGAACTGATCTTCCTCCTTCACCATAATCTGATTGTAGCCTGAGTAGCCATCAAGTAGTGAAAACCTTTCTGAACCAGCTACGACCTGCAATATTTGCTCCATGGAAGGGAGTGGATAATGATCCTTGAGAGAGGCTCTATTCAAATCTCTGAAGTCGACACACAACCTGATCTCTCCATTCTTCTTTCTGACTGGGACTAAGTTGGCGACCCAACTTGAGTGTTTGATGGGGAAGATGATCCTTGACTCAATCAGCTTGTCCAATTCTTTCCTCATGAGAGGCTCCATGTGTGGATTGACTGGTCTTTGTTTCTACCTGACAGGCTTAGTATTTGGATCCAATTCGATGGTATGCTGAGCTAGGTTGGGATTGAAACCTTTCAAGTCTTCATAGCTCCAAGCAAACACGTCAGGGAACTCTTGACACAGCTGTATGAACTCATACCTTTCTTGTTCAGTTGTCATCCTTCCAATTTGCAATGGTTTGTTTTCTTCTACCAAGATGGGTACTGAATCCTCTCTCTTGACTTGAATGTTTGCTTTCTCCTTTCTAAACTGATCATTCGGGTTGAAGATTGACTCCAAAGTTATGAGGCCTTTTGGTAATTTGTTAGTTCTCAGCTGCACCACTTGGTTACCATACTGCTGCTGCAGCTTGTCTTGATTCCTGGCGGAGAACTCAGCTTCTTCTTGCAAGAAATGGATGATTTGCTGGTCATTTTCAAACACTTGCCAACTGACATTGTTATCCTTGAAGGCCTCACAATCACGTGGATGTTTGGTTGTACCTTGTCTTGTTGAATGCTTTCCACAATGTCAAAGGCTGCCCCTACTGCTGCAAGCCTGTCAGCAGCTTGATTCTCTTTCTTGGGAATGGATTTGATGCCAAAACCTTCAAAATCTTCCATGAGGTCCCACACCCTATTCTTGTAGCACTTGAGTAGATCATTCTTGGCAGCATGTTGTCCCTTGACCTGATTTACAATCAATTCACTATCCCCAAAGACTTGCAAGTTCTTTATTTTTTTCTTGATTGCCCAATGCATCCCTTGCACCAAGGCTTCATATTCAGCAGTGTTATTGGAGCATGCAAATTGAAATCTAAAAGCTGAATAGTACCTTACTCCTTGAGGTGAAACAAGCATGGCTCCACCTCCTGCGCCTTGTCTACTCCTTGATCCATCAAAAATAGCTGCCATACCTCATTGTCATCCTTGTGGTTTGGCTTGGTGATGCTAGGAATGGGCTGATTTTCTTCATGTATGCAATAGACTCCCAGCTCAGATTCTTCCACTTCTTGATAAGGATCAAATGCATGTACCTTGTTTGCCCATTCATCCAGAGTTAGATCCGGGATGCTTCCAACCTTGGTGTCAGCCTCATCGGTGCTTGGGTGGTCTTCTTGATCAAATGCTGAGCAATTGGCATTAATCTGACTTGGAGTGTAAGGCTCAATATGGAAGTTTGCAATAGGTTCTGACCTAATTGTAGCCTTAGTTCCATACCTCGTTCTGAATAGCATGTGTGACCAATCAGCAGACAAATATCCCCCAATCTTGGCTGTGAAGTCCCTTGACAAACATAGGGCAAAGAGTGGTGGAAGGTCTATGACCGATACATCTTGTAAAACAACAACATTTGGACACGCATGCAAGGTAAGGCTCAAGTTTTTAACTACTCCAACTATTGCTACCGCTGTCCCATCTAGCTGCACTACCCCTTTGGATATTGTTTCATACTGGAGCCCTAGCTGATCAGCTATTTGTTTAGGCATTACTGAGCTACTTGCCCTGGAGTCTATCATGCAATTGTGCACTAGCTGATTTCCAATGATCAATGAAACATAGAAGGGAGGGGGTTTCAACATTTTACCTTGTTGTCCTCCATGATTTCCCTCAGGCTGGGCAGCATTCGTAAGCACTTTGTCTTGCATTTGCTGATTCGAAGTTGTCCAGTCCTTCATGGCAGCTTGCAGCAGATCTCTTTGGCCTGGGATAGATAGGGATTCCCACATTGATATATTGACGTTTGTCTTCTTCATCTGATCAATGATACTGAATGGAGATGAAGTATCCCTCTGTTGTCCCTTGGCCTGCACATTCATTCCTTGCACATGGGCAGCAACAACTGGCATTTGGGTTGGCCTAGGGGCTGTTTTAGGTGCCCCTTGCATGTTTGGAACTACATTTTGTTTCCCAGCGGCTTGTGGAGTGGTAGAGGGTTGTGAATTACTTGGGGCTAATGGCTGTTCTTCACCCAAATTTCTCCTCTTTGACCTTGTGTTGGCTGCAACACTTTGAGAGGGTATTTGATTCATGCCACAAAAATCCTCTGCTTGCCAATTCACCAATGCGGTGTCATTTGGGGCTGATTGCTTTGTTGGAATGTTTCTTGTTGTTGGCTGCTTTCTTGACTACCCTCACCCTCCACTCCAGTAGTTGTCACCATCAATGCTTGATTGAGAGCACCATTGAAACACATGGATTGGTTATGAGGCTCATTGCATGGAAAGCACCAATCATATTCCTGAGCAATGTTGTTCTGTGTTGGCACTAATGCCTTAGAGGCAGATATGGCATTTGGATTATAGGGCTGAAATGGTCTATTGGCAGGAGGCCTTGTTTGATTCATATTTGCAGCAGGATTAGGTGGCCTTTGTGGTTGGTATGGCTGCCTAATAGGCTGAGCTTGAGGTTGATAAGAAGGTCTAAAACCTTGGGCCTGCTGCCTCTTGAGAGTAACCAGCTCATTGCCTAGGTTTTGCAATTGCTTCATGACTTCTTGAAGCTCATTTGGGGCACTTGGAGATGAAGTGGAAGCTTCATTTGAACTCTGATTTCTAGGAGTGGGAGAAGGAGCCAAATTAGGTGCTTGACTAGTGTTTGGACTCTCTAAACTTGGAAACAATGGCATGGGAGGTCTAGGGGCAAGTTTTCCAGCTTGGATTAAACAATTTTCAGCCCTAATGGCAATGCTATAAGCCATAGGGATAGTTATGCCTCCCATGGACTGAATCAACATAGAAATATCAGAATTTAGAGCTTTGAGATAGTAGAGAAAAGCACCTTCTGCTATTGGCCTGACTTGTCATTGGAATCCTCTCCCAAGTCTTTTGAAATCTGAAGTTGAAATCGGTCAGCTGCTCATTGGGAGCTCTCTTGATGGTTGTCAGCTGCTCCAAAAGAGACAAGTTGTCTCCCTTTTCTCCAAATTGCTCATGAAGTGCTATACACAGCTGATTCCAATTTGTGATAGAACCAGCTCCAAGGCTTCTAAACCATTGCAATGCTTTACCCTTGAATGAAGATGCCAGCAACTTGACAGCCACTTGCATTTCATTGATTTCATGGATCACACAAAGGTTAGCAATATCTTTAACATGATCACCTGGAGTAGTCTGATTTTCTCCAGTGAAGTAGGGAATGTTCTTCAAGGCTGCAATAGGAACTGGATGTTGCGCATTGAGGGCAAGTGGGCTGCTGCCTGTGAAGTTGACGTAGGGATTGTTTTGAGCCATTCTGATTGGTCTTAAAACCCTTGTTGACTGAATGAAAGGCCTACCAGGTGGAGGAGTTGAGAGAGTTCTGTTTGGTGGAGATGGAGACCTTTGAATCCTTCTTCCTCTTTGCCTTCTTCTTGGAGATAATTACAGGTATTCAAACAACACTTCTTCTTCTCCAACTCTTGACCTTGTGATTCTTCTCATAAGTTTTCAGGACTGATTGTTGAAGCCAGTTGATTCTTCCCCTTGGAGTCACCAGATATGCAAATAATAGCTCTTTTCAAGCAAGAAAATTGCAGCAGATGCACATCAACTTTGCTGCAATAAAAATGAGACCTCTAGTGTCCCACGGGTGTGCCAAAACTATTGATGCAAAATCACAGCACCCCTGGATGCAGATCAGGCTTCTAGGTTGATCATGTTAGGCATCCAGTGTGATTGCATAACATTGAATCCTTTCTCCAAGTGTGGGACTTGCAAGAATGAGAAAGGAATCTCCAGAGAAGGCTGGTTCCTATTCCTCTGTTCAGATGCACACAAAAATGCAGAGGGTTCACTCAAAACCTAATCTAACTTGCCAAGGAGACAGGGTAAGAAGATGCGTGAAAATAAACCTAAGCTAATAGAGGTGATGCACCGAGGAATGAAGAACATCTATCTTGCCAATAAACACAGACCATTCAAATGTGATGCAAGATCATGCACAGATAACAAAATTTGCAGTGAAAGATCAGAAGGATGCAAATGAACACAGAGAGGGTTGAGAATCATCCACAGACATGCATTACTTGCTCCAAAGATTGATACAATACACTACAAAATGCCAAGAGGTAGAGTCGCATTACAGTTTCAAATGGGAGGTTCGAACTCCACAAATTCACCTGATAAAGAGAAGAAGGGAGGAGCAAAACAGAAATGTTCGACCTTTTGAAAGAAGCCCCTCTTTACAATATATAGGAAGAATGAGAGAGGGAAGAGAGAGGAAGGTCAGATCTACCCCAACCACTTCTTTCTTGCATTTAACTCATTTCATTATGGCAGAAGTGGTGAATCCTGGCAAAATGGCGGACTGTCTAACAGAAGCGGCGAACTGTCTGTTGCATTAAAGCTGGTTGTTGAAGCGTCACTTCTGGCATTACCACGCGTCAGAGACGTTTTCTCAATTTTCTCTCTCCAAACTGAACCAAAATGCAAGATTGACCCCGGAATCATGTAGAGAATCTCACCAGCTTTCCGTTGATATAAAGAACGTGCAAATCCGAGCTCTGGATCAAAAGATATGGAGATCTGAAGATTTAGGGCACAAAACAGCGAAGATGTGTTTTGAAAATCTTTCCCACGCTCTGCCACCTGGACGACACGTGGCATGCATTGATTGGTCAGGAGGGCACGGGCAGACCTTTGCTTTTAGCTTTTCAGCCAAAACTCTTGCTAAACTCTCTAACTCCTTCCCGGGCTCCGAGCTTCCCTTCCTCATTGGACACGTGTCCTCTTTTTATTGGCTCGGGTTAGTGCTTGAAACCTCACCCTTTGAACTTTTGGACTTTTCTCCTTGTGACACGTGTCATGATTTGGTTGGTCCGTGGGTCTGCCGGCTCTTTCACGTCTCCCGCGTCTTTTTGTCCCGGATGTCCCAAGACTGTTTGGGACAAAAACCTCCGATCCGCCCGAAATGGGCTTCCTTGTCCCTCATTCAGCCGATGACGTGGCATTGCTTGATTGGCTTTCGGCTCTTTGGCTATCCACATCCCACGTCCCTTTGTCCCAACCTCCCGCTGTTCGTGTGAAAGTTCCCGTTTTGCTTTATTTCCGCTCCGGCGGTTCGCTGCGTCCTTCATGTTCTTGTCCCAAATGTCCCGAATCTACTTAGTGTGATTTTCTCTCTTTTCGGTGGTTCCACGCCTTCACGCCCCCTCTGCCCGGATGGTTCCTTTGCTCCCCAATTCGCACCGGAGGCTTTCGGCCGATTCATGCCCAAGATGTCCCAACTGTTCCAAGGGCCGCCTGGACTAGGACTTAGCCAATTTTCATGATTTTTTTCTGCCCCAAGCTTGTTTTTAGCATTTCTTCCATTTCTTAGAACTTGCTCTTTTCTTCTTGAACAAGAGGGTTGGAAAGAGGCTGAGGGGACCCCAGAAACATGATTTTGGGCCCTGAATCAATCTGTTATCAAAATTACCTCCTGGGGAAATTTTGACAACGGTAACTATGATCAAAATTATTCCATACTTTACTTGTGAGAATAAAGTTACCTGTGTTGATAACATCTAGGATGTAGCAAATGTGTTCTCCTTCTATCTAATTGTACATGATGATTTAGTTGTCAAGATGATTGCGGCCTTATTCAAAGGGAAAACGCTTTACGCAGTGGTATAGAGGTTTGAGACCCGTATCTATTATTATACTGGGATGATCTTGGAACATATCTATGTAATTACTTTGAAGACAAGTCATATCACCTACCACTAGTGGAGCAACTAAATACAATAAAGAGAGTGCTCATGAGCAAATGATTGATTTCAATTTTAGGTTCTATAAGACTTGGGACAGAATCTCTCAAGTGGTAAGGCCTAGAATCCAAAGATGCTTTCTTGCATTATTTAAGGGATTTAAATAGTGACATCTCAGTCATGATTCATTCTATGGGGTAGAACCACTTTTTCTTATAATATTGCAATAAGGGAAGAAAATAGTCTCATTCGTGAAGGAAGTTAGCCTCTAGACTGCTCGCACCCTTATTCCTAGAAATGGATCCGACACCTACCTTTTATTTCTCCTCTTCCTATGTAGAGCACTCAACCTCGCTACATTCATATCCTATTATCCCACACAAGACAGAGGATGAAGAAATGAAATCCACGATTAGAAACTTGTCAAGTAAATTTATATCTTTGGAAAAGAAGAAAGCACAAACCTTCGAGAATAGTTCTAATCAAGGGCATAGCCAAAACAATCAGCCCAACTTGGAATCAATAAACAAATAGAGATGTGGTAAAACCAAAAAAATTTATATGACATGCTAACAAGCATTTTCCTTGTAAGTTATTCCTCCTGTAACCTTTTGTATCGCTTTTAACACAAGCCAAGAACTTTTCGAGTATAGAACAATATGGATCAAGAGTTAGAGTGGTGATTTCCTTACAACATGCCTCATAGTCATTATCACTATGATAATGCCTTGCATGCATAATCCTACATGATTCATTTTTCTTCTATTTGTGAGCCTTCGACAAACACAAGTGATCCTTAGAATCAAGAAAATCGAATCCCTTCGAGGCCAACCCGCAAATGTAAAAATTAATGGTCCTTTCATTTAACATTGTGGATCAAATGAAGAATAAAAATATAAATGTCACAATGTGGGATGCCCTGACCATTCCATCTCAATGCGAGCTATTGCATAAATCTCTAACAAAAATCCTGTGCACCGATCCTGTATTCAAAAAACTATGCACTACTATTAATATTTTTCAAGCAGAGGAGAAGAAAGTAAGTAATGTTTTCAAAACCCCATCCTTCTTTATTTCCTTGATCATAGGAAAACACCTTGTGCATGATTGTATGATTGACTCGGGCACTACTACTTCCTGTCATGTCTAAGAAAGTTTCGATGTCCTAGGCCTTAAGTACACCCTTTGTCCAAAGGAGTATTGTAGCATGATGTCTCAACTATCACCACTTTGGGAGTCATCAAGGATCTTAATTTAACCCTCCATGCCTATCCAAGCCTTACAATAACTCAACATGTGTCTATGATTGACCTCCCTCTTTTGTTTTCCTTATGTTTGTTAAGATATTTTACTACTAAAGTAGGTGGTTACTTGTATTCTTCTGATTGGTCCCATATGTTACTCAAGACAAGGTATGGTACTTGGTTTACCATACAAGCTAAGCCAATATTTTCCTATCATGTTGAGTCATATGACCCATCTCCTCTCCAAGCCAACTGCTTAATCTAAGAAGAACAAGTTTCAATTTCTAAGAGCAGCCTATTCCTCCTCCTCTACCTGACTTAGTGCTAGATGAGTGGGAAGAAAGGCACCATAAGTTTGATCCATATGTTGAAGAGCTTGAAGATTTTGAAACTGGGCTTGGCACCTATTGCATCCTTGAAGAAGAATTTGTGAAAATGCACGTGATCAAGAAAAATAAAGTAAATCATGGTTTATGGAAGTTGTACTTTGATGGTTCTGAAGCGAGAAAAGGCACGGCACAAGAATTGTTCTCAATTTTCCTAAGGATGAGAAGTTCCTCTTTGCACATAGTTGTAGTTCACATGCTCCAATAATGTAGTAGAATATGAAGCATTGGTGCATGGTCTTCTTATTTCTAAGAAGAAAAGGATTGAGGCATTGTAGATATTTGGGGACACAAAATTGGTTATCCATTAGGTCATAAACAAGTGCATGAAAAAGAATAAGATTATCAAATCTTATAAACACATAGTTTGGGACCTCTTTAAGAGATTTGATGCTCTAAATCTTCAAGTGATGCTAAGGAGGATGAAAAAAGAATCTGATTAGATGGTCATGTTTGGTTCTATAGTTCTCACTAGCTAAGGATTCTATCGGGGAACAAGCGGCATGTCAAGATGGTAATCAAGGCATCCATCCCGATTAACAACATGAGCTAGTAAGTGTTTGAAAGTGATGTGAAGATTTTCCAGTCCATTAAGAGTAAAGTTGAGTTCTCATCAAGCATACAAGCTGACTTGCATGACATCTATAATGACCAAGTGATCTAGCTAAAGGAAAACAAGTTTCCTAAAGGACTAGTTACCTTAGAGAAAATATGTAGCCCGATGATGAGTTCAATGGTGAAGAGAAGAATATGCATGTGGCATAAGAATACTACTCCTAGTCACTATTATGCATGGTAAGGAATTTTTATGATCAAATCTTGAATGCATGATGAAAAGTAGGCCTTCATCTCTCTGTGCTATAAATACAAAGTGAAATATTCTCATGGGAATATGAGGACCTACAAGGATTTAATCCAAGTGTTGTTCAACAATCTATTGACCTTAATCCTATTCAATCTAAGGATAGATCCCTCATGAGGAAAGAGGTGTCTAAACTCATTGAGGTGAAGATTATTTTTCCCATCAAGTACTCTACCTAGGTTACATGAATCTTGTTCGGTTGTGTAAAAATAACTATGAAATCAGACTCTGTGTTGATTTCAAAGATTTGAATAAAGCATCCTTGAAGTATCCTTTTCCTTTTTATATGAAATGAATTTTGTCGAACGTGGCTAGTGCAAAAAGATTCTCTATGTGGGATGGGTATTCTAGCTTTAATTAGATCTTGGTCAAGAAAGAGGATCAATTCAAAATGTATTTTAAAACCAAATGGGGACATATGCATATCAGAATATTCCTTTGTTCTATCAAACATGTAGGTGTAACCTTTCAACATGTCATGGATATTTCCTTCAAAGGTTATATTAATGAGTTCATCCTAGTTTACCTTGATGACATATATGTCTTCTCAAAGTAGAGTACAGATCACATGGCGAACCTAGAGAAATTACTTTAGAGATACAAAATATTTTGGGTGTCTCTTAACCCCAATAAATGTAATTTCGTAGTGGTACAGGAAATATTTTGGGAAATTTGGTCTCAAATGATGGAATCACAATTGATCCTGAGTGGTTTCTATCATAATAAATCCTTATAGTCCTTCCTAGGAAAAATAAAATTTGTTAGGAAATTCATTCCTAACTTTTGGGACTAGTAAGGCCCATCACCCTCATGCTCAAGAAAGACACAACTATTAAATAGAAAGTAGAAGGAAATGGAAGTTTCAAAAAGATCAAGTAAGAAATTATTTGCATGCCAACATTCATCAACATGAATTATTTAAAGGATTTCATCCTTTATGCGTATGGTGCTGATGCAAGTGTTGTTGTTGTCCTAACACAAGAAAATGAACAAGGAATGGAATAGCCAATGGATTTCTTCAATCAACCTCAAGGATTATGAATCAAAATATATTCACATGGATAAAAAAGTATACATCATCATGTGCACACTTGAATAATTTCAAGATTATCTCATCAAAAATCATGTTAAGGTGTTAGTTTCACACTTTGGTGTGATATACTTCATCATGGGAGTAGAAATTAGTGAAAAATGAGTGCGATGGGTAAGAAAAATAATGGAATATAATGTGACTATCAAATCCATGAAGTTGCTAAGAGGTAGTGCACTCTGCAAACAACTTACTGAGGACATGCAAAATGAACCTAAGACTTCACTATTTTTGAATTAAGATCTCTGCATGCACATAACCCGAACAAGATGTAAATTTTCAGCACACACGGTTGGATGAAGGATATGATCACATTCTTTTTTCGAGGGCATGTAACCTCCTATTTTAAACAAAGAAAAGAGGAGGAATATGAGGCTATAGTAAATTCCTTATGTTTTGATTGATGGAATTCTCTTCAAAAGAAATATTAATGGCGTATTGTTGAGATGTATTGATAGTGCACAAATTAAAAAGGTGTTAGAAGAATTTCATGATGGATTCTCTGGTGGAACTTTCTCTTCCAAGAATACAATAATGAAAATTACAATGCCAGGATTCTTTTGGCCTACTATATTCATGGATGCACACAAGTGGCCATGAAATGAAAAGAATGCATTTTTTTCAGGAAAGAAGAAGTTCATAATGCTTCCTCTCTGACCAATCCAAGAGGATCGGCCTTTTCCACAATGGGGTCTTGACTTCATAAGCATGATTAATCCTCCCTCGAGCATTGGACATAAATGGGTGCTTGATGATCTACGTAATACTTCACTAAATGAATATAAAGTTGTTGCACTCAAGGAATAAACTGAGTCACTCATCCTTGAATTTATCAAAGGTATTGTAACAAGGTTTGGCATCCCTTAGACTATTATTTAAGATAATGCAAAATCCTTCCTTAGTACTAAAATCACTGATTAGGATTTTAGTCTTAGTATATATTTGAAGGCCTCCTCTAACTATTACCCTTAAGGAAATGGATTGGAAAAGTAATCAAACAAGAACTTGATCATAATCATGAAATGAAAAATGAATATTAACCAAATACAAATGGCACACAAAGGTCTCATGCGCACTCTAGGGAAGACAAAATCACAATGAAGAAGGCAATAGGAACTTCACCTTATAAGCTTTTCTATGGAAAGGAGGCTACACTTCCTTTGATACTTGAGTTGAATTCACTATCACTTGCCTAGTAGTTGGAATTTGAAGAAAGAGACCAAAGAGAAAACAGAATGTAGTTGGTTTGAACTTGAAGAATCAAGGAATTCTTCCATGATCAAGCTAGAACAACATCAACAATCAAAAAATGAGTGGTTTGATAAAAGGATAGGCCTTAATATTTAAAATTTGTGTACTTGGTCCTAAAATGGGATGCTAACATAGCCAAATAAGGGCACCATTAAAATTTTAATGCACTTTGGAGTGGCCCATATATGATCAATTCTTGCAACAAGGCTAACTCTTTCGAGTTATCTCATCTTAATGGAGGCATGCTATCAATCCCAATCAATGGGATCTATCTCAAACCCTTCCATTAAGCTTGTTGCATCATTTTGTATATATTAGAGTAGTTTCAATTCCTCCAAGTGTGTTGTGTGCACATTATTTTGTTTGTACATAGTTCTTTCTTTTTGCGTGCTTCTTGTGCACACTCTTTTGTTTCTTCTAGAAGAGCTAGTAATATTCAATTAGTTTTAAGCCATCTTGTAGGACTCAAAACAAAGTTCAGAACATTCTTCAAGTGGCTCAGGGGTAGTTCTTCAAGTTATAGATCAGGAGGTCCATATATACAATATCTTCATGCCCAATGGATTCTATAGGCTACTGATCTCCTTCATCTAGCAGCCCGAGATGGCCCCAAAAGTCTCCAAACTATTATCTGAGATAACTCCCATAGTTATTTGGAAAACTTATATTTTCATTATGACTTTGAGGTTATACATTGCAAGTTTCAGTTTGAAATTCAATTGTTCTCTTGGCATGTTTCCATGGTTCTATTCCTCACCCACCATTTCGTGTTCTTCATTTCTTTGCACTTCCCACCTTTTCGTTCTCCTTTCTTATTTTCCTCATTCAATTTTCCTCACCCAATCTCTACGTATTTGAATTCCTCCTAACAATGCACCCTTTGTGTGCACCTCAAAATTACTTCTATATTATCTAAGTCCACCGATTCCTCGTGCACTCCCTTCCTTACTACTACACATTATCTTGTAATGATTGTGCCTCTTCCATACTTTTCTTCTGAAAGGCGGTGCTCCTTTTGTGTTCCTCCTATGCGCATTAATTTTTCATACCTCTTGTTTTCTTCTTCGTTTCTTTCTTTCTTAGTGCATTATCATACCTTCCTCTACACTAGTTCATGTCCCACGTGGACTATCAAACATTGAGTAAACCACATACAACCTATAAAAGTGTGCCAAAAGGGTTCCAAATCATTGAACCAACTAAAGTGTGACACATAGCACAAGATGAAAAAATAGTTGATGACGTGGGTTACACTCTAGATCACTCAAGTTCAAATTTTGGCAGGATTAGGTAGGTGAGAAGCTGAAAAATGTCTCTCATGCCATTAATATAGGATATGATTGTTCCAACCACCTGATTTTATTAAGATCTCTCCCCTTTCCTTCTTTGACACACAAATAGACATGGAGAGGTGCATTTGAAATATTTGTAGGAATTCATTACTAGTTATTGGTGATTGAGTTTTCAAATTGATTTTCCCCTGTTTCTCCTCCCATTCTCTCATCGATTCACCTATAAATGAAAGAGCATTACTCGTTGATAACGGTTATATTATTTTAGTTTGTATAGGAATTGCCTTACATTTTTAGTTTCGGCATTTAGATAATGGTCTTTACATGTGGATATTGGCCTCATACGCCATTGTAATTGACTTTGAATTTTTAGAAGTAATAAAAGCATAATTTTGTGGTTATCTTGGCCTTAGCTTGTTTTATTATTCTTTCTTACCTCTCCCTTATGTTGTGTGCTTTATATGTTGTCTCACATCCCTTGCATCTCCTTTTCTGATTGTGTTTCATGAAAATGATTGTGTGACTACATTGTTGTTTGTGCTTACACATGTGTATAGCCTTTCCATGTGCATTTGTTGAGCAAACATAGTATGAAACTAAGGAGAGGGCACACAGAATATTCACACACAGGAACAAGGAACATTTGAAGGTATGAAAGGATAGGAAAGGAAACACGTGCCAGACAAGTTGATTTGGGACTTAGCTGTTTTCATGGTTACGGGCTATTTTTGGAGATAGCGTGTGGAGCACACATCGGGATGGAGACTTGTGTGACACATAAATGATATTTTTTAATGAGCATCTACTAAGCACCATGCATGAGTTTGGAATAATAATAGGATTACTATTAAGCTAGTTAACTATATGAGATCTATTATTAACACACTTGCATATGTGTATATTATCGTAAAGGCACATGGCTATTTTTAGCATGCTTTACCAATATTGGGAAGTGCGTAGGTAGTGAATGGAAAGTCCCCACTCCTATAAGTATGTATCATTATGTGTAGTTAAAGAGAGACAATGAAACACTGTGTGTGGATTATTGTAAAGTTATGTTGTTGGATCTAATGCACATGACTTATGGTGATACTATTTATTGTAAGAAGCTTTTGTGTTTACTGTGTTTAATATAATGGAGTATATTAGCTAGATAAAGGTGTTAAACATAACTGTAACTGGTTCTTATATGGTTGATTTCATTATGATTATTGTTTAATTCATGATTCTTTAAGATCTAGATCTGGAATATGCTCTGTGGAATGTTTATGGTTAGTTAGGGTTTTGGATGTATGTTTTATCTTCATCACACTAACATCCTACACAAGCAACTCTAAAGAGGGGTTCGGTATCTTTGCACAATTTGGGTGAGTTATCATCTTAGGGTCAGGTGATTTGCCGCCGGTGCGCTTTGGCTTTTCTTGGGTTTCATATAGTAGATTCTAGGTTGCATCATTGGTTATGTTGGCAGGGACCTCTTTTCGGTTGTTTTTCATGATGGTTTGTGATGAAGACATACTTGGTTGGAACCTAACAAGTGTTGAGGAGTGGATAAAACATCTAGAATAAGATTGCGCATAGAGGTTCAATGTTGGATTTGAGTTTAACACACGTGCCTAGGTGGAATAGAATCTGTATGACTATTTTTATGAGAGATTCTTTTTATTTTCCGTAGAACTATACAAGTGGTTGGTTGCTTATGTTTCTAAACAAAATTAGAGGTATTGCAAACTTGGCTGGACGTAGGAAGAATTTCGTGGGCTTTATGATGCTGATTTGATTTGGACATGCATTGTGGATACTTGGTTCTATGGTGTTTTAAAAAGTTATATTCTGGAGTACTCAATTTCCACTTATTCTTTCCTGTAGAGGTAGTTTAGTTCCAATTTTTGTGTTATCCCGTGGGAACTTACTTGCAATACATTCCACCGACAATCAAGATCTTGATGGTGACCCCGAACTTGGAAGAA
>CM031240.1:51146362-51205725 GCA_018340775.1 Taxus wallichiana var. yunnanensis
CCTTGATAACTTTCAAATGGCCTCGCCAAAGGAGTCCCAACCGGTTTAGCATCCCGCATATTAAACCTCTCCCAAGACTTTCTTAATGTACTCTTCCTAAGATAAAGTCAGCTTTCATTCCTTCCTATCCCAAGATATCCTCATACCAAGGATTTGTTTGGCTGCCCCAAATCCTTCATAGCAAAGGATTCACTTAGCTACTTCTTGAGTACTTTTATTTCCTACATGTTTTTACTTGCAACCAACATGTCATCCACATACAAACAAAGGATAATATAACTACCATCCTTAAATTTCTTTGTATACATGCAATGGTCAGAATGACATCTAATATAACCTTGCTCCATCATGAAGCTATCAAATTTCTTATACCATTGACGTGGAGCTTGTTTCAATCCATACAAGCTCTTCTTTAGTTTGCACACCATCTCCTCTTTACCTTTGACCTCATAGCCCTCTGGTTACTACATATATAGTTCCTCCTCCAAATCACCATGGAGAAATGTAGTCTTTACATCAAGCTATTCTAAGTGCAAGTCTTCACAAATATTCCTAGAAGCTTCTAATAGAAGTCATTTTTACTACAGGAGAAAAAATCTCATCAAAATCTATACCTTTTTTGTGCAAACCCCTTGACCACCAACCGGGCCTTGTATCTTTTCTTGCCTCCTTCCTCTTTGACTTTGAACACCCACTTGTTCTGTAATGCTCTTTTTCTTTCGGGTAGCTTTACCAAATCCATGTGCTGGTTCTCCATGAGAGCCCGATGCTCCTCATCCATGCCTTGCTCCCACTTCTTCCTAGCATCTATCCGCATTGCTTCATCAAAGCTCTCGGCTCTCCACTATCAGCTGATTAATAAATAATAAAGAGAAGGAGAAAAATGTTCGGGTTCTTCTTCTTACCTAGAAGACCTCCTCAATATAGGAGTTTGGGGTTCTGTTTAAGGGGTTCCCGAACTCGATTCATGTGTCACTTTCCCATCCGAAAGATACTCTACTACCTGCATATTCTTTCTTAGATTCTTCCTGTTTTCCTCCAACTACTACTTATACATGACTTTCTCATTAAAGACCACATCCCTAAATCGAATGATTTTCTTGTCCTTAATAATCCAACATTTATATCAAAAGTCACCACCACCATAACCTAATGAAAGTACATTTTCTACGATTTAGCCTCTAGCTTGGTCCTATCATCCTTGTCTATATGAACAAACACCTCACATCCAAAGACTCTAAGAAATGAATAATCAACTTTCTTACCATACCAAGCCTCCTCGGGTATGCCTCCATCCAAGGAACTCGAGGGTCCTCTGTTTATCAAGTACACAAGCGTGCTCACATAGCTTCTACCCAAAAGGAAAGAGGTAGTCCCTGCATGTATCCTCATGCTCCTAAAGACATTCAATTATTGTTTTGCTCTATACTTTCTAATACCCCATTCTATTATGGAGTTCTGGAACCATATTTATCCCTCTGATTCCATTCTTAAAATACTAATCATCAAATTCTATCACTGAATACTCCCCTCCATAATGCGACTGATACATTTTAGCTTAAGAACTGTTTCATTCTCTACCAAGGTTTTCCATTTAACAAAAGTGTCAAATACATCAGATTTTTTTCTAATACAATAAACCCAAACTTTCCTTGTTGCATCATCAATAAAAGTAACCGTTGTTGAAATCAAGAAAGACTACCTCCTGGATGCAAATCGGGTTTCTAAATTGATGTTTTAGGCATCTAGTGTGATCGCACAACATTGAAACCTCTCTAAAAGTGTGGGAATTGTAAAAAGAGAGAGGAATCTCTAGCTTAGAGGTTGGTTCCTCAAACTCCTCCGATTAGATCTATTATTTACACAAGTTGCGGAGGTTCAAATCCTAATTTAATCTAATTTGCGTATGAGACAGGGATAAGAAATGCAAAAATGAAACTAAAGCTGACAGAGGGTGATACACCAAAGGAGTGGTGAGCACTTCTTGTTCATGAAAATTGACACAAATCAGAAATTGTAACATAAAACATCATGCATAGGTTGATAACTCGTAATCAAAGGTCCGAAATGAAGCAAACAACACATGAAAGGATCAATCAAAGCATTCGTAGAGCTCGCATTGTGTTTTTCAACATCAAAATACTTGTATTCCAACACCAAAGAGGCAAAAAACTCATGTTCAATCCTTGGAAGGTCTCGATACTTCCAAAATCACTTGTTGAAGGTGAAACTTGTTTACACGTGCAAAAGTGTTCATCCTTTGAAAAATGAGCCAAATCTGGCTTTAATAAAGGTAATGGGTCGAGCCCAGGAGAGAGAAAACATGAAAACACGTGGGGAGCCATTCCTCATTGACAAAATGCATTAAAAACAGCATGGAGGTCCTTACAAACCCATGCCCTAACATTTTTGACCATGTTGGAGAAGAATCGCACCCATTTTGCATTAAAAGTGGTTGTTGAAACGTCGCCTTGTCCATGGGGCGCATACTGCATAAGAATTTTTTTGATTTTCTTCCTCCAAAGTAAACCAAAATTAAAAATTTACCATGGGATCATGTAGATAATTTCTGAACTTTCCATTGATATAAAGAACACAAAAATCTTGAGCCTGGATCAAAAGTTATGGCCATTTGAAGATTTAGGGCAAAAATAGGCCCAAAACGGATCGACGGGAAAAAATTTTGAATTTTACCTCTTTTTGCATTTGGAATTTTTTCAAATTTTCCCCACACTCTGCCACTCCAGGTGCCATGTGGCATGTTCGATTATGCGATTAGTGCGGACCCTCTAAGGAAAATTTCCACACAAAACTCCACCGAGCCATAACTTGAAAAAATATGAGGAGTTAGGAGGAAAACCTTACCTTTCTAGAAAGATGAGAGAGATCTCTATCCAATGGTGCCATTTCCAGAAGGTTTTGAGTGCCTAGAAAACAAAATATTCTGACTGAGGCACAAGAGAAGGAAAGATGTAAATGAGTTAGCCACAAAATGAGCAGGGGGCACATTTGGGATAACAATTTTGGCGACTCAGAGGGGTCATCTGCCTACTGGATGAAGTTACATGTTACATAAAGCAATCCATGGGCATGGAGTCACTTGATTCTATGTTTAATACCCCAACTGACTAGAACATTGCAAAGAGGAACATGGAAAATCACCTGATGGAGCAAGGCCTACAAACACATTCCTAGGAACAACAAGTTGTGCCAAAGCACTTAGGGAAAGAAAAACAACCTACAAAAAAACAATGTGCACAAGCACTTGGAGAAATGAAAACCTAAGCCAATATTTACAAGGTGGAGAATTTCCCTCTAGTAGAAGAATGCTTTAGATAGATTCCATTGATGGGGAATCTGTATTTCTTCACCATCCAATGAAGACAATTGGAAGGCATTGTTGTCCTTACACTTTGTGACCATGTATGGGCGACTCCAAATGGCATCAAATTTTGAATGCCTTCCGTTTTTCTCTATTTGCATCCCATTTTAACACTAGATCTCCAACTTGGAAAGATCTACTCTTGGCCTTCCTATTAAAGGTCTTCTTGATCAAAACTTGATCCTTCTCCATTGCTTCGGGATGCTCGATCTCTCGATCTCTTGTAGCTCCATCAACTCGCATATCTCACCTCCATGGGCCCAAACTCTAAGAATCTAATCGCTTCATGAGTTCCAATGTTGGCAACTCAAGTGACATGGGCAAGATTTCCTCTCTTCCATAAACAAGCCGAATGGAGAGTTACCTGTGGATCTCTTGGGAGTTATCCTATCGCCCCATAAGGCTGATTTCAGTTTGTATGCCAAGACCTCGATTCTCATCAAGATTCCTCCTAATGATCCTCAAAAAGTTCTTGTTTGTAGATTCACTGGCCATTACCCCAGGGTAGTAGTTTGATGAAGTACTTAGGTAGATCCGTTAACTTGACAGCCCACTCGGTCCACCTGGATCCAATGAATGCTAATGCATTATCTCGAGATTATTGTAGCAGGTATGCCAAATATAGTTACTATCCCTTCATAGAAGTCTAAGATGCTAGACTCATTTGCTTCCTTGAGTGCTACTACTTTGATCCACTTAGTGAAGTGTACAAAATTCCAGGTCATCAAAATCCACTTATGCCCTGGCTCAATTGGGATTAATGACTCCAATGAAGTCCAAAAACCATTGCATGAATGGCTTGTCAACTGAAATTGGATGCAATGGAAGGAAGCAAGCTCTCTTTACTCCGTGAAGAATGCACAATTCTTGCACCTTTTGATCCACGCTTGTAGCAATCATCAAAATCTTGGGCCAATAATAACTAAATTTCTCATGATTTTTAGAGCTTTCACTCTTGGTGCTATGTTCATCTTAAAAGTAGAAAATTACCCTGTTTCTACCAAAACGAATTCCTCCTAACGACAATTTAACCTTATAAAAGGGATATTAACTTTATTAACAAGTTCTAGATAGAAAACCATTTACACATCGTAGAGTTCCTGTGGGTATTTTAAGTCAACACCCTATTTGTTTTACACAATGATTCAATAATTTCCTTCCTGAGATCTCCATACAAGAGAGGATTTTATCAATATCTAATACCCACATTCAGAAACTATGGCTCGGTTTCAATGATATTACAGAATCCCAACAATACAAACTTGAGGTTTAAAAGTTCCTCCATTGTAATTTTACTAGAAGACAGGACTTAAGGACACTATGAAAAATCTCTTCCAACAATGGGTACAAGAAATCATTACACATACCTTCAAGATATTTTCATATATACGGGAAGAAAAAAAAATACAGAGGTAGGGAAAATAACCTATGCTGAAAATCCATTATTATTATTATTTTTTGCAAACAAAGTTATTAAGAACCGAGATAATCGGAGAAACAGAAGGGACAACCAATACTATCAAGGAGAAAAATAAAGCAACCAAAAACCAAAATCAAAATGCCATTTCAGGAAGAGAACAATTCATTTCATGGGATTGTTAAAAATAGCAAAATATTACAATGGTTAGGATTATCATGCCCAATTTAAACACCTCCAACCTACAACCACGTCGATCCCCGTTAACCCGAGAACAACACACTTAGGCAACATCCCTTGTTTTGGCTTGTTGGATGACCATATTAAGCTCAAGCAGCCACATTTGGCATAGGTAAGGAGTTTTGTGACAAGGCGAAGAGTTTAAAACCTACGAAAAGCATTTGATTGAAAGTTTTAATTTTTATTTTTTTCCACATACCCATGTAATATTTGTAATCCTCCACCAAGGTAGTCGATGTGGTAAGGCATTCTATATTTTGGCGTATGTAGCTACTAACCAGAAGCCAGGGAAAGATTTTGATAAAACAACCAAAATTAATGTATGCGGCCAACAACCAAAAGGGAAGAGGCGTTTCATACCCACAACACGTGGGACAAAGCAAGCATTAATGAAATAATAAAGGAAGTAGGTGGCCAACATCCCATGCACCCACTTTGTGAGATAAAACAAATTTCAACAAGGAATCCAAAGCTGGAGGGAAAAAACACAAGTGCGCCCAACAAGAAAATAATGGTTGGTGGTTGGGAAATAATTAAATCCACCACTAACTTGTTTAAAATTTGGGCATACGTGGAGACCAACTTGCTGACAAGGGGAGAAAGTGGCGGTTGAAGAAATTAATTCAAACATTTACCAAGAAAAATCAACCTCCCAAACAATAGCACCACCAAACAAAACCCTCCCTTACTCAAATTGAGAATACGTTAATCCTAGAATGAGGATGCTCGAAAAAAAATGCTACAGGGCACCCTCGACAATGAGAAAGCACAACGATGACACTTGTAATTCCCACTAAAAACAACCACTCGAGACCAAATAACAACCTAGGTATAGTTAGAAAATTATGGAATAAGTTTTATTTGGTTCAAAAGTGTTTGCTACCAAGTTATAAATCAATTGTTGCCACAAGCAAGGTTTAGAGGCTAAAAAATATTCTCAGCTCATAGATTTTCCAATACAACAAATATTAAATATACAGGGTCAAAGCTTAGGGTTAGAATATTCATTAAGATTAATAGGGAAATTTCTCACTCTCCCACCCTCTAACAAGATTAAGAGATTCAATCTGATTTTTATAAAAATTAACACACTTAAAACCTCCTGAAAACATTCCCATTAGATAGGAAATTTTCTCACCTTTCCAATGATATAAAGAAGTCCTCCTAACTCCCTGTAATTCTCAAGTTATGGCCCGGTGGGCCTTGGGAGGAAAATTTTCCCAAGGGCAAGCCTCGCATCCCAAGGGAGAAATTTTTCCCAAGCAGGTTTGCGGGCAGCTCGAGGAAGCCTTTAGCACCTTTTTCCCTTTGGGCAAAAAGTGAAGTTCGCTCCGCATTCTCCGATCATGCCCAAGGAGGGCATGTGGCTGATCCTTATTGGTTGTGGGCCGCGGCTCGCGAGTATAGTGGGGAGGGACATTTTTCTTTGAGAAGGAGTCTAGTCGGCAGATTTAGGGAGAAAATTTTCCCAAGGGTTGTTCCGTGGACAATGGGGAGAATTTTTTTCCGCTTGGGGTGAATTTCCACCTTTACACCCATGCACCCGCAAGTCCACAACACCGCAAGGGACACGTGGTGCCTCCTAAGCCAATGTGGAGAAAGTGAAGCAAAGAGGATAAAATTTATCACCCTGAAGGGAAAAAGGGTAAAATTCACCCGTGCCTCCATCGGGCGCGAGAAGAGGCTACATGTCACCAACAATTGGGCTGTGGATGGTGGGTTGATGGGGATATTTTGAAAATTTTATCCAAAGGTTTTTTGAAGCGTCAAGGCTTAAAAAGATCCGCTCCTCCTCGCGCCGACACCTCGTGAAGCCACGTGGCAACACTCGGTTGGTTGCGGGTTGGCTGAGCTATGGAGGAAACTTACAAATTTTTCCAAATTTATATTTTTGAAAGCGCTAAAGGTCAAAATCGATCTCGAGCATCTGTCAAGCATCCAAGAAAGCCACGTGGTCGATTAAGGATTGGGTGCGGGGTGGTATGGACAATGGAGGAAAAATTGCCAAATAATGTTAGTTTTTTAACTTAGATCATTTTTAGACAAAATGAAGGTTTATGGGTTAGCTAAGCGAGTAATGAAACTTCATGACCTTTAACTTTTGGAAAAATTAAAAAGAAAGTTTTAGCCTTACGGGTCCACCCAAGAATATTTTATTCATTTAAATTTGACAGTTAGATTATTTTTGAAGCCAAATGAAGTAAAAACTTTAGAAGGCCATAACTTTTGATAGGGAACTTGGTTCTTGAAAACGAGGACTTTATGGAAATATCTCGATGTCCTCTTTGCATAGAAACCTTAAGAATTTAATTTTGATGAATTTTGAAGGGTCAATTTTAAGAAAACGTCTTTCTATCACTTAAAACATGAACTGGACTGTTCAACTTATAAAATTTGTTCGAATTTGCCATAATTCCTTCTCAACATGCCAAACAGGCATGGAGGATTTTTCTTGGAATATTTTAGGATAGATTACAAGGGTTAAGTTGTTTGGTTGATTTACATTTCAAAAATTTCCCAATTTGACAACAACGACTATGAAACTGTTTGAGCCCGAATTGAAAGGTTATATGGAAATTCCTTAAGTATTTTTGTTTGCTTGGGATCATTTTGATCCCACAAGTTCAATTGGTATTTCAATTTATCTTTTCAATATTGTAGGGTTGCTCTATACTTTTGATAAAATATTTTCCAACATGAGAAATTTTCTAACAGAACTCTACCACTTCAAATTCGAATTGATCCATTTACATTTACTAAGTTTAAAACATGAATTCATTCTAAACCACACTACAATGTTATATTTCCTTAAATCAATAGGTAGAACAAGAATGCAATTTCTATTTCTTTCCAAAAACGTGTTTTCCACACAGAGGGTGTAAAAATTCTGATTACACTTTCCAAACAAAGATTTCAAATATTTTTCAAACACAGGTTTCTAAAGAACACAAAATATAAACACAAACCATTCAAATGTGATGCAAGATCATGCACTGATAACAAAATTTGCAGTGAAAGATCAGGAGGATGCAAATGAACACAGAGAGGGTTGAGAATCATCCACAGACATGCATTACTTGCTCCAAAGATCGATACAATACACTACAAAATGCCAAGAGGCAAAGTTGCATTACAGTTTTAAATGGGAGGTTTGAACTCCACAAATTCACCTGCCAAAGAGAAGAAGGGAGGGGCAAAACAAGAATGTTCACGACCTTTAGAAAGAAGCCCCTCCTTACAATTTATAGGAAGAATGAGAGAGGGAAGAGAGAGGAAATCCAGATCTACCCCAACCACTTCTAGGTTGCATTTAATTCATCTCATTATGGTGGTAGGTGAGAACCCTAGCAAAAGCGGCGAACTGTATTTTGCATTTAAGCTGGTTGTTGAAACGTCATTTCTGGCCATTATCACGCGCTGGAGGCATTTTTTTGATTTTTCTCTCCAAACTGAACCAAAATGCAAGATTGACCTCGAATCATGTAGAGAATTTCACCAGCTTTCCATTGATATAAAGAACGTGAAAATCCAAGCTCTGGATCGAAAGTTATGGCGATCTGAAGATTTAGGGCAAAAACAGGCCAAAACGGATCGGCGGGAAAATATTTGAATTTTTTTCCCGCGCTCTGCCACTTGGATGACACGTGTCGGCTCGATTCATTCGTGGGTTCATCCTCTGAAAATTTCTTTTGGGCCCTTCCTTAATTTCTTGCCACTTGGACACGTGGCACTATTTTATTGGCTCGGGCCTGAGGGGCGCACTTTGTCCTTCGAAAATTTGGTATTTTTCACTTTGGGAAAATTTTCCCATTTCTCCCCCACGCTCCGCCACTCAAGTGCCACATGGCACGATTTCACTGACGGCCCTTCCCGACCATTTCCTTTTTTTTTGCCTTTGGAAAATTTTTTTAAAATTTTTCCCCGCCGGCCGATGAGGTGAAGACACGTGGCGAGATTTGATTCGTTGGTGGCTCTTTCGGCTTTTCACATCCCACGCGTCCCTCGCGTACCTTTGGCCCGGATGTCCCAAACTACCTGGGACAAATATCTCCGAACCACCCGATTCGGGCTTCCTTGTTCCTGTTTGAGGTGAAGACACGTGGCGAGATTCCATTCGCTCTCGGCTCTTTTCGGCTTTTCACGTCCCTCGCGTACTTTTGTGATGCCCAAATGTCCTGATTTAAAGTCTCTGTTTTGGCCGAACCGCCGGTTCATGGCGTCCTCCTCGTACTCTTGATGTCCCAAACCCCTGACTACCTGGGACAAATATCTCCGAACCGCCCGAAATGGACTGACTTGCGCCAAACCGGCCGATCCGCGTCCCGCGCGTACTTTTGTCCCCGGATGTCCCAAATCAGTGAAACAAGACTTAGGCAATTTTTTTTCTCTTTTCGCTGATTTCGGGCCAGCTTTTCCGTCCCACGTCCCAACATCCCGACGTCCCAACCGTCCCACGCCCCAGACCGACCTAGACTAGACTTAGCCGATTTTCTTCATTTTTTCGGCCTCAAGTTTGGTACGACGAACCTCAGTTCAACCCGAACTGGTACAACCCGAGCCCTTCAGACCCGAAATGCCTCAAAACAGTCCTGCAACCTTATTTTTGCATTTTTTCCATTCTTTCTAACTCGTTGGGATTTCTTCTTGGATGGGAGAGTTAGAAAAAGGCCGAGGGGACCTCGAAAAACATGATTTTGGGCCTGAATCAATCTACTTGCTCGGGACTGAATAATTTGATGCATGTTATCAAAATTACCTTGAGGGGTGAATTTTGGATAACAATTTTGGTGACTCAGCGGGGTCATCTGCCTGCTAGATGAAGAATGGCCAGCTGCTTGTAGCAATCCATTGGGCATGGAGTCTATTTGATAACCTCTCAGCTGATCTGAAATTTGAAAACCTGTGTCCTTGAGCTATTGAAACATTTGTTGAGCTGGTTCTCCCGTGGCTGCAAATTCTTTTCCAGGAGCTTGATGAACTGCAAACATGCACATACTAGAAGCAATAGGACATGTGCACAAGCACTTAGGGAAATAAAACTACTCTAATAAAGCAGTACAATGTGCATAAGCACTTAGAGGAATGGAAATTCTAAATTAATATTTACAAGGGTGAGAAGCTTTCTTTCTAGTAGCAACGTTTGAGATAGATCCCATTGACCGGAATCTGCAATTCTTCACCATCCAACTTAGCCAGTCGGAAGGCATTGCTACCTTTGCATCCAATGATCATGTAAGGGCCACTCCAGATGGCATCAAATTTGGAATGCTTTCCCGGCTTTACACGATCTGCATCCCATTTCAACACTAGATCTCCAATTTGGAAGGTTCTAGCCTTGGCTTTCCTATCAAAAGTCTTCTTGATCAAGGCTTGATCCTTCTCTATCGCCTGGGCTGCATGCTCTCTAATTTCTTGGAGCTCCATTAATTCTGCATATCTAACCTCCATGGGTTCAAACTCATCCTAGTTCCAATCTGTTTCATGAGTTCCAATGCTGGCAACTCGAGTGATATAGGTAGAACTGCTTCTTTCCCATACACAAGCTTGTATGGAGAGCTTCCTGTAGACCTCTTGGGTGTGATCCTATCAGCCCATAGGGCTGATTTGAGCTTTGCGTGCCAAGTCCTTTGATTCTCATCAAGAGTCCTTCTGATGATTCTTAGTAGATTCTTGTTCGTAGACTCGGCTTGGCCATTACCCTGAGGGTAATAATTTGATGAAGTGCTGAGATACACACAATTCTTGACAGCCCATTCAGTGATCTTTGTGCCAAGGAATGCCAATGCATTGTCCGATATGATAGTGGTAGGGGCACCAAACCTCGTGACTATCCCTTCATAGAAATCTAAGATATTAGATTCATTTGCCTCCTTGAGTGCCACTGCTTCGGTCCACTTGGTGAAATAATCCGTTGCTGTAAGTATCCACTTGTGGCCTTGACTTGAATTGGGATTGATAACCCCAATGAAGTCCAATCCCCATTGCATGAATGGCTGATTTACTGAAATTGGATGAAGGGGCAGCGCTGCTAACCTCTCTTTCCCGTGAAGAATGCACATCTCTTGCATTTTTTGACCCATGAGTAGCAATCATTGAACACAGTAGGCCAATAGTAACCAGCTCTCATGATTTTGAGAGCTGTCACTCGTGGAGCAAAGTGGCCTCCTGCTTCCCCGTCATGGAACTCGTGTAAGATCTTCTCAACTTTGACTGTTCCAATGCATCTTAATAGAACACCATGGATGTCTTTCTTGAACAAGATACCATTAATGAGTACATACGGGATAGCTTGTAATCTAAAGTATCTCCTCTTTGCCTTGCTCACTTCTGGAGGGCACAAGCCTGTTTGGAGGTAATGCACCAAGTCTTGAGTCCAACATGGGATGAGTGCATCATCAGCTGGTTGTTCTTGATCATTCTGTAGTAGTAGGACAACATCTTCTTCACCTTTTGAGCCGTCTGGTTGTTTGGAAGCGAGCTGCTCACACAAACCTTTGCCACGAACTAGCTTGGTCACTTTGATTTCAATATCATATTCCATCACCCGAGTGATCCAACCTGCTCTCTTCTCATTTAAATCCTTGTTTAGGAGGAAGTCCTTGACACCAGCATGAGACACCAAGCAGTTGAATCTTATTGTTCGAGACCAAGTGTCTGAACTTCTTCAAGCTCCTGATGATGGCAAGGACATGCTTTTCGATGAAAGAATACTTTATTTCGTAATCTTCCAAGGTTTGACTGAAGAATGCTATGGGCTGTTCTGAACCTTCTCTATTCAGCTGTGTCAAGATAGCTGAGATTGTATCTGATCCTCCAAACGCATACAACATGAAGTCCTTTGAAAAGTCTGGGTTGATAAGAGTTGGAGCTTGTGATATTGCATGCTTGATGTTTTCAAAACTCTCTTTGCCTTCTGCTGTCCATTTGAATGCCAGACTCTTCTTCAACATCATTGTTAAAGGCTTCACAAGAGTGGCAAAATTAGGCACAAATCATGGACAAAGTTTATCCTTCCTAAGAAGCTTTGAAGAGATTTCTTGTGGTGTGGCAATGGGAGTGTTCGGATGGCTTCAACCCTTTCAGGATCAATTGTTAGCCCTTCCCTAGAGACAATGTGACCCAACAATTTTGCCCTCGTGTGCCAAGAATATACACTTCTTTGGATTCAATGACACTCCGAACCTTCTACACCTCTGAAACACTTGCCTGAGGTGAAAGAGATGGTCTGCTGCATTCTTTGAGAAGACAGTGATATCATCTAGGTATACCAACACTATATTGTTGATCAAGCCTTTGAATGCCATATCCATAGCTCACTGGAATGTTGCTCCAAGCATTTGACAGTCCAAATGGCATCTTCTTGTAAGCATACGTGCCCCATTTTGTAGTGAAGGCCATCTTGAATTGATCTTCTTCCTTCACCATTATCTGATTATAGCCTGAATATCCATCTAGCAATGAAAACCTTTCTGAACCAGCTACAACCTGCAATATTTGTTCCATTGATGGAAGCGGATAATGATCCTTGAGTGATGCTCTATTTAGATCACGAAAGTCCACACACAATCTTATTTCTCCATTTCTTTTTCTTACCGGCACCAAGTTTGCAACCCAACTTGAGTGTTTGATGGGGAAGATGATACTGGCCTCAATGAGCTTGCTTAACTCTTTTCTCATGAGAGGTTCGATATGAGGATTTACTGGCCTTTGCTTTTGCCTGATAGGCTTGGATTCCGGATCCAACTCAATAGTATGTTGTGCCAACTTTGGGTTGAAACCTCTTAAATCTTTGTAAGTCCAAGCGAAGACATCTGGGAACTCTTGACAAAGCTGAACAAAATCAGATTTCTCTTGTGGAGTACTTACTTTGCCAATTTGCAATGTCTTGCCTTCATCTACTAAAATAGGCTCTGAATCTTCACCCTTTACTTGAATGTTCGCTTTCTCCTTTCGGAACTGATCATTCGGGTTGAAGATTGACTCCAAGGTTATGAGGCCTTTTGGTAATTTGTTAGTTCTCAGCTGCACCACTTGGTCACCATACTGCTGCTCCAGCTTGTCTTGATTCTCATGGAGAACTCAGCCTTCTTCTTGCAGGAAATTAACAATTTGCTGATCATTCTCGAAGACTTGCCAACTTGTGTTGTTATCCGGAACAGCTGGTCTCACAACCACTTTGATATGAGGCTGAGATTTTTCACTTTTGATATTTTCTACAACATCAAATGCAGCCCCAATTGCTGCCAGTCTGTCCGCTGCTTCATTCCTTTTTCTTGGGATGGAATTGATGCTAAAAGCTTCAAAATCTTCCATAAGATCCCATACCCGATTTTTGTAGCACTTGAGCAGATTATTCTTGACAGCATGCTGCCCCTTAACTTGGTTTACGATCAGCTCACTATCACCAAATACTTGCAAATTCTTGATGCCTTTCTTCTTTGCCCAGTGCAGTCCATGAATTAAGGCTTCATACTCAGCTGTATTGTTTGAGCAAGAAAACTGAAAATGGAAGGCTGAGTAATACTTTATACCTTGAGAAATGAGCATAGCTCCTCCTCCTGCACCTTGTCTACTCCTTGACCCATCAAAGAACAATTGCCATACTTCATTCTTGTCTTTATGATCTGGCTTGGTGATGCTGGGGAGAGGTTGATTCTCTTCATGTAAACAATAAACTCCTAGCTCAGATTCTTCTATTTCTTGATAAGGATCAAAAGCATGCACCTTGCTTGCCCATTCATCAAGAGTCAAATCTGGGATGCTTCCAACCTTGGTGTCAGCTTCATCAGTGCTTGGATAATCTTCTTGATCAAACGCTGAACAATTGGTATTGATTTGGCTTGGAGTGTAAGGCTCAATGTGAAAGTTTGCAATAGGTTCAGATCTGATTGTGGCCTTAGTTCCATACCTTGTTCTAAACAACATGTGTGACCAATCCACCGAAAGATAGCCTCCAATTTTAGCAGTGAAGTCTCTTGACAAGCACAATGCAAAGAGTGGTGGCAGGTCTATGACTGACACATCTTGTAATACTATTACGTTGGGACATGCATGCAATGTGAGGCTCAAACCTTTGATTACTCCAACCATTGTCACTGCTGTCCCATCTAATTGCACTACACCCTTGGAGATGACTTCATATTGGAGCCCTAGCTGATCAGCTATTTGCTTGGGCATCACTGAGCTACTTGCCCCGGAATCAATCATGCAATTATGCACCAATTGGTTTCCAATGATTAATGAGACATAAAATGGAGGGGGCTTTTCAACATTTTACCTTGCTGTCCTCCATGATTTCCTTCAGCCGGGCAAGCATTTGTGAGTACCTTCTTGCATTGGACTCGTTGATTTGAAGTTGACTACCCTTCATGGCAGCTTGTAGCAAATCTCTTTGTCCTGGGATAGATAGTGATTCCCACATTGATATGTTTACATTTGTCTTCTTCATCTGATCAATGATACTGAATGGAGATGAAGTATCCCTCTGCTGTCCCTTGGCCTGCACATTCATTCCTTGCACATGGGCAGCAAACAATCGGCATTTGAGTTGGTTTTAGAGCTGGTTTTGGGTGCCCTCGCGTGTTTGGGAACTACATTTTGTTTGCCAGCAGCTTGTGGAGTGGTAGAAGGTTGTGGATTACTTGGGGCTAATGGCTGTTCTTCACCCAAATTTCTCCTTTTGACCTTGTGTTGGCTGCAACACTTTGAGAGGGTATTTGATTCATACCACAGAAATCTTCAGCCTGCCAATTGACAAGAGTAGTTTATTTCGAGATGTTCCTTGCTGAGGTGCTTTCTTGCTGCTGATCCTCTTCGTGGCTGGACTCTTGCGACCCACCAATGGTTTGCACCATAAGAGCCTGATTTAATGCACCGTTAAAGCACATTGATTGGTTATGTGGCTGACTGCATGGGAAACACCAATCATATTCTTGGGCCATGTTATTTTGGACTGGCACTAATGCTTTAGAAGAAGATATGACATTGGGGTTATAGGGCTGAAATGGTCTATTAGTGGGAGGCCTTACTTGGCTTTGATTTTGATTTGCAGCCTGAGTTGGTGACCTATTTTGTTGGTATGGGGGCCTAGCCTGGTACTGTGCTTGAGGTTGATATGGTCTAGCACTTTGAGCTTGCTGTCTTTTGATAGTAACCAGCTCATTTCCCAAATTTTGTAATTGTTTCATGACCTCTTGGAGTTCATTTGAAGCACTAGAGGATGAAGTAGAAGTCTCATTTGAACTTTGATTTCTAGGAGTGGGAATAGGAGCCAAAGTGGGTGCTTGACTAGTGCTTGGATTTTCTAAGTTTGGATACAAGGGCATGGGAGGCCTAGGAGCCAGTTTACCAGCTTGAATAAGACAGTTTTTGGCTCTAATGGCAATGCTATAAGCAGCAGGTAAGGTTGTGCCTCCCATAGATTGAATTAACATAGAAATATCAGAATTCAAAGCCTTAAGATAGTATAGAAAAGCACCTTCTGCTGCTGGCCTTACTGCCACTGGAATCCTCTCCCAAGACCTTTGAAATCTGAAGTTGAAGTCAGTCAGCTGCTCGTTGGGAGCTCTCTTGATAGTTGTCAATTGTTCTAGTAGAGACAAATTGTCTCCCTTTTCCCCAAACTGCTCATGGAGAACTATGCATAACTGATTCCAATTTGTGATAGAACCAGCTCCAAGGCTCCTAAACCATTGCAATGCCTTCCCTTTGAACGAAGATGCCAGCAATTTGACAGCCACATCCATTTCATTTATCTCATGGATTGCACAGACGTTAGCAATGTCTTTGACATGATCACCAGGAGTGGTATGATTTTCTCCAGTGAAAAATGGAATGTTCTTCAACGCTGCAATTGGAACTGGATTTTGTGCATTGAGGGCAAGTGGGCTACTGCCAGTGAAATTGACAAAGGGATTCGGTGGTTGCGCCATTCTGATTGGCCTGAGAACCCTTGTTGATGCGAGAAAAGGTCTACCAGGTGGAGGTGTAGAGAGAGTCTGTTAGGTGGAGATGGTGATCTTTGAGCTCTTCTTCCCCTTCTTTCTCTGCCTGGAGATAGGTGCAGATAAACAAACAATCCTTCCTCCCTAGTTCTTGACCTGGTCTGTATTCTTCTCATAAATTTTCCAGCTTGACCATCAAAACCAAAGTGGATTATGTCTCTTTTGGAGTCGCCAGATGTGTAATTTCAAAGCTCCTTCAAAGCTGGAACGTGGAACAAGTGCACATCGATCTTGTTGTAATGAAGGTGAAGACCTCTAATGTCCCACCGGCGTGCCAAAACTGTTAGTGCAAAATCACAGCACCCCTGGATGTTGATCAGATTTCTAGTTTGATCATACTAGCATCCAGTGTGATTGCACAACATGGAATCCTTTCTCCAAGTGTGGGACTTGCAAAATGAGAAAGGAATCTCCAGAGAAGGCTGGTTCCTATTCCTCTGTTCAGATGCACACAAAAATGCAGAGGGTTTACTCAAAACCTAATCTAATCTTGCCAAGGAGACAGGGTAAGAAGATGCATAAAAATAAACCTAAGCTAACAGAGGTGATGCACCGAGGAATGAAGAACACCTATCTTGCCAATAAACACAAACCATTCAAATGTGATGCAAGATCATGCACAGATAACAAAATTTGCAGTGAAAGATCAGGAGGATGCAAATGAACACAGAGAGGGTTGAGAATCATCCACAGACATGCATTACTTGCTCCAAAGATCGATACAATACACTACAAAATGCCAAGAGGCAAGGTTGCATTACAGTTTTAAATGGGAGGTTTGAACTCCACAAATTCGCCTGCCAAAGAGAAGAAGGGAGGGGCAAAACAAGAATGTTCGACTTAGAAAGAAGCCCCTCCTTACAATTTATAGGAAGAATGAGAGAGGGAAGAGAGAGGAAATCCAGATCTACCCCAACCACTTCTAGGTTGCATTTAATTCATCTCATTATGGCGGTAGGTGAGAACCCTAGCAAAAGCGGCGAACTGTATTTTGCATTTAAGCTGGTTGTTGAAACGTCATTTCTGGCCATTATCACGCGCCAGAGGATGTTTTTGATTTTCTCTCTCCAAACTGAACCAAAATGCAAGATTGACCCTAGAATCATGTAGAGAATTTCACCAGCTTTCCATTGATATAAAGAACGTGAAAATCCGAGCTCTGGATCGAAAGTTATGGCGATCTGAAGATTTAGGCAAAAAACAAGCCAAAACGGATCGGCGGGAAAATATTTGAATTTTTTTCCGCGCTCTGCCACTTGGATGACACGTGTCAGGCTCTGATTCATTCATGGGTTCATCCTTTGAAAATTTCTTTCAGGCCCTTCCTTAATTTCTTGCCACTTGGACACGTGGCACTATTTTATTGGCTCGGGCCTGAGGGGCGCACTTTGTCCTTCGAAAATTTGGTATTTTTCACTTTGGGAAAATTTTCCCATTTCTCCCCCGCGCTCCGCCACTCAAGTGCCACATGGCATGATTTCATTGGACGCGGGCCCTTCCTGACCATTTCCTTTTTTTTTTGCCTTTGGAAATTTTTTTCAAAATTTTCCTCCGGCCGATGAGGTGAAGACACGTGGCGAGATTTGATTCGTTGGCGGCTCTTTTGGCTTTTCACATCCCACGCGTCCCTCACGTACCTTTGGCCCGGCTGTCCCAAACTGTCCTGGGACAAATATCTCTCGAACCACCCGATTCGGGCTTCCTTGTTCCTCTTTGAGGTGAAGACACGTGGCGAGATTCCATTCGCTCTCGGCTCTTTCGGCTTTTCACGTCCTCCGCGTACTTTTGGCCCAAATGTCCCAGATGAAAGTCTCTTGTTTCGGCCGAATCGGCCGGTTCACGTCCTCCGCGTACTTTTGGCCCGGATGTCCTGCATCGCTCTGGGACAAATATCTCCGAACCGCCCGAAATGGACTGACTTGCGCCAAACCGGCCGATCCGCCCCGCGCGTACTTTTGGCCCGGATGTCCCAAACCGCGCGAAACAAGACTTAGGCAATTTTTTTCCCTCTTTCGGCCGATTCGATTTTTTCGCGCCCACGCGTCTCGACGTTTTCGTAGCCGCCCCACGATCCTCCCGACTTTGTCCCAACGCCCCGATGTCCCAACTGTCCCAAGGACCGCCTAGGACAAGACTTAGCCGATTTTCTTCATTTTTTCGGCCTCAAGTTTGGTACGACGAACCTCAGTTCAACCCGAACTGGTACGACCCGAGCCCTTCAGACCCGAAATGCCTCAAAACAGTCCTGCAACCATATTTTTGCATTTTTCCAGGGAGAGTTAGAAAAGGCCGAGGGGACCTCAAAACATGATTTAAGTGAAGCAACCAAAAGAGTGTAACCCCAAAACAATAAAATGAATTCGAATATATAGAAGGGGGAAGAGAGGAGGATGAGTTGGATCTATGTAGGATGCCACATCACACATCCTCAACTCTCAGATTCACAAGTCAACTTCAATGTCTAGGACACCATAAATAAGTAGGTGAATAATATGACAATTTTAGTTACACACTCAAATCAAGCCCATACCCTAAAGGACTGAAATTAAAACATGTAAGAAAAGTGCAATTAAAATTTACACAAATGACTTACAAAAATACATAATGAAAGTCTAAATTCAACCCTCCAACCATAGGCAAGGTTGGTATATAAATTTAAGAGGTATGGGACATGTTTAACTTGTCCCACAAGTCTCGAAATCAGCTTCCAAGGACAAATTTCAAATTTACAAGAAGGTGGAGTATTTCATACTCTAAAATCAACTTACATATCCCTTACATATTTCTTACAAAAATTTAATTCAAGGCCAATGAATCTATTAATTACTTTCTTATGACATATTTTAATTAATTAACTTAACACCAAGATTACTCACAATATTAAACACCATTTAATAAATAACGAAAGGATCAAATCACTACAAAATAAACACATGCAAACATTAACAAAGGAAAAAAATAAAAAAATACATAAAACCCCTTGCTCACATTTAAAAGTCAACCCCCATGGGAATCCCTAACACAATCGAACACACACAAACAATACGGCTAAGGTGACCTTGTTGAATTCATCTAGAATTCCAAAGTGGTTGGTCTCCAATTCCCGATGTTTGTCATGATATTTTAAACATGCAAAATATAAGTACCTCCTTCAGCCTCATGACCATATTAGAACATCCAAATGAATATAAATATAATTTTAAGATCATCGACATCTATGTGAATCATAGAGACAATTAAGCGGTATCAATTACAATTTCATCCACAACTATCTCATCATCGACTTTAATTTAATTCTATTTTTCTAGGTCTACTCAAAATATCCAAATATCACAAGTCCTGGTCAACATCTATAATATAACCATGTCAAACAATATATCCACATCAATATCTAAAATGTCTCTAATAGTCATCATGCACTATATTTGAATCAAAGTCAACAATAAACCATGATCTAACATCTAATGGCATACTAAATTAAACTATAACAATGTCCATAATATAGTCAGTAGTATCGAATCAATATCACAAGGTTTGAAGGGAAGAAGGCACTACTGAGCACTAGTAGGTACCTATTGAAGGAAAGGACTCTAAAATAACTTTCAGAATAAGGTCACACCCCCTTAACGATTAAAGGGAACTCAACAAATGTTTAATGCTTAGTAATAGGGTCAACAAAGGAAGACTAGAGTAAATGTCGTATGGAGCATTACATTTAGATTCAAGATACCCTTTCCCATAAACATTATTCGATTACGGTATCATTATTTTCCTATCATAGTTGATATAGTTCAATAACTTGTTGAATCCATTCAACATTTCCACATTAAGAAATTTTATTTAGGTTTACACACACACACACACTTTTTTCTTGAAGTTTGGTCTTACAAGGAAATTCATATTCTTTTAACACATGAAAATGTATAATTGAGTTATAAAGGCTCCAAGGGTGACAAAATCTCATTTTTTTACTCTTATATGTTTTTATCTTACATCACACTATGGCCTCATTATTGACATTGTTTTAAAACAATTGTAAACAAAATAACACATAATTTTCACTAATTAAATCCATACAACAAGGAGTGTAACCTAGCAAGAAACAACCCATTTCTTTTCTCTTATACACCCCAAAGTATTAAAAGCATGTTGCAAGCTAAAATTCCACTTTTATCATTTATATTCCACCATGAAATCAATCATAAGAACGTCACCTACTACCTTTTTTTGGTTTTGGGCCTCTCACTAGGGTTCAAAGGTCAACTAGGAACATGGGGTGACGAGACCATATTTCTAGTTTCTACACTTCTCTTAAGTCAAAATATTTTAAATACAATTTCATTTGGTAAGAGTTATGTACAATTTCCACCCGCAAGTTAACCCCTTAATCAGCTAAGGTTTGGTTTAATTCCAATTGCATCTAAGGACCTATGCCCCAACTATATATGAGTTTAAGGTGAGAGGACATATTTATTATATACAACCTTCATGAAATACCAAGGTGGTATGTTGTTAATAACCAAGGTAACACATTTAGCTATGAGGAACTAAAGAGGTCATTAAGAAGGGATTAAGTCATTGTACAACTATTTTACTAGCTCCATTTGATTCATCTACAACCCACAAGGAATTCATTTGATGATGAAATCAATCTCTAGATCTAACTTCGTAAGAATTGGTAGTCCACTATAATAGTAAGGAAGTATTAGTTCTACATACTCCCGATAAATTATGATCATGTCGTTCCTTACCGTCGGTTTCACAAAGATGTCGCAAGCATACATACTGCTATGTCAATAAACTCAATATTCAGCTCTTATTTACTTAAACTCGAAGGTGCCATCAAGTGTGAACATTTAATTTCATTATACGATTTCAAATTCTTCTATGCTAATATTTGTCATGCAAGAAAGGTAGGTATGCACAAGTTTTAAGCTAAGGTCAAATGTTTTAATTAGATTTATTTATTACATTTTCAAGGTAAAAAACACAACACACCAATTATTTAATTTTTTATTGCACACTCGAAATGCAAATCAAGATATTAAATTCAAATTCATTTAACATATATATATATATCCAAGCCTTTTTATAATATGTAAATCTAAATCAAAAGAACACCTATAATTAAATGAACATTTCCCATAGCACTCCTAAATCTAGCATCTCATTCATATTTCCAAATTTCAATAATAATTCTGTACTGTAACATATCATTACATAAAAATTTATTTCCATTAACATACATGAATTACAATAATATACAATGAATCACAACCATGTCATTTCACCATCTCACTTGCATCTGCGCAAAACCATGTGAGTGTGAACATGGCATCCACATAGATCTAGCATAATTAACATTATTGGTTTTCCATTTACATTTTAATAATAATACACATGCAACAAGAGATGGTTAGGGCACATATTCATTTTGTTTCATTTTATTTCATTTCTTAACTAAGGAAATAGAGAGAAAGAAATAGGGAAGAGAGAGAAACACTACTTTGCCAAAAGTTCAATTTCACACAAGTCACATGATAGAGTTTCAAACAATTATTTACAAGTTTTAATAAGTTTCCAAGATGGTTTTGTAGATTGACTTGAGGTCCTACAAATTTATTTTACATTTTCCTTCTAATTGCAAAAATGCCCAATTTTGGCTGAGAGGCTAAGAAAGTGTTCAAAAATTATTTTCCGATAAGTAAATTCATGACGGGTGAATTTATACATGTCCAAATTCATGCTAAAAATCCCACGAGGACTAACGGAATTTAGAATTGGTGAATAGTTTTCAAATGGCAATGAGTTTTCGAGCAGCAGTGGTCGTAATTAGTCTAGTTTGACCTAGTCAATTAAGATCCTGGATGCCTAAAAACCTCTTCAAAAAAAAATCCAAAATCTTTTTTAATCCAAATTGAGGGTTGGAAGTGATTCTATAGTAAAAATACTAGAGTTTTTCAAAGGTGGAAATGTAATTTGTTTTTCAGTGGTCCAAGTGACGAGCTATTACGAAACCTAACTTTTCAATTTTTGACAACTTTCTAAAAGTGCAAACAGTAGGTAAATAACATGGCTCTAGAGGAGTGGCAAAGTGAGTGAAAATGGTCAAACTAGGTCATGTTAATGCTTTACGTGACTCTCTACATAACAAGTAACACATACGACACTTGATGTCACTTTTTGGGGTCTCAAAACGTTTTTTACAAGTCTTTAAAAGTTTTGTTTTTCTAAGCTTTCCAATAAACAAAAAAAATTAGTTTTTAGTTAATGAATCATCTAACTTTCCCCAGTAACCATGGACACAAGAACCTATTTATATTATTTTGGGTTAATAGTGTTTCAGATTGTGTTAGCAATCACAATTGATAATTAAATAGTAAATCAGTTACACGAACACAAGGTGTAGTTTCATTGTTTTACACAGTTTAAGTTTGGTTGAATCTATAATTGTATAGTTATCCAAAGGTTTAACATTCTATTAAAATTCAAGAGGAGAACTGAAATATAAAAATTATGGAAGATGAAGGTAAGGAGACCATGCCTGAGAATGATGAACGAAACGGGTATGTGGGGCTCCAGGTAGTGTGCACTCACGATCCATTGAAACCACCATTGTTGCCTCATGATGCCAAATAGTCACATGAAAACCCAAGCCATTCATTTTTCACCCATACCTCATCCTAAAGCTCCATCAAAATCCTCTTTTGGGTAAAACCAACACTGATCACACTCAAAGAGAATTATTACGTTTTTAAAAAATTTAAAATCCATGCCAAAAGTAGAGTTATTGAAATTAGTTCACATACTTCACCCTTGTCCACATTTATAAAAGAACCTTCGACAACCAAATGATGCAATGTCAAAATCATTCGTTGTCAAAACACATAGAACATCCACAAATATTTTTGAATTTATTTTGAGATGAGAGAAAACCCTACTAGAATGTTTAAAGGATGAGAAAATATGTGTACAAAACTTACACATATGTTCCCATAATATGTTTTCAATTAGTACAAGGTTAGATGGGTGTAATTATTAGGGGGTTCCTACTAAGGAGGAACTTCTCTAGGTGAAACATGTTATGAAAAGATCCATGGTGCTCATCTTTAAGGCCATTTATAGATAGTGATGGAGGAATACACATACTTTCAAATCATTATAATGATAAGATGATTGGTTGATGGTGGAATAAGATCTTATATATAACTACTATCATGATGGTTAAAAGTTAATAGTAGAAAGGCCGCAAGTGCAAGGCATTCAAAGGTTCCTTTTTAGGTTCACCATCAATGGAGGCTAAGCGATATGCTCTTGACCCATAATTGTGAGTAATAACGTATGGACCGATTTAATTGGGGAAAACATTCCACGTTTACTTCATTTTAAGATAGTGAAATTTTGATTTTCATTGAGAACGAGATCATTGATTTTGAAGTCAAATTCCATTACATTTTTATTATAGGCACATTTGATACGTTATTGATTAACTTGATGATGTTCAAGGGCCATTAAACATTTTTCATCTAATAATTCTAATTGGACCAGCATGGTCTTGTTGATATTATTTGTCGAGATAAAGTCTTTGAGTGATAAGTGAAGTGATAGTATTTGAAGTTCAAGGGTAGCACCAACTCATAGTTGTACACTAATGAAAAGGGAATAGCACCAGTATGGGTATATATGTTAGTTTGATAAGCCCAAAGAGAAAACAAGATTTGGAGATGTCAATTCCTACTGCATGCCGCCTCTTTGTTTTCTGAGAATTTTAGTAAGTATTTTATTAGAGGCTTCAGCCTTTCCATTTTCTTGGGGATAGTATGGTGATGAAAACCTAAGTTTGATGTTGAAAAAGTCACAAAGTTTCTTAAAATCCTTATTTTTGAAGGATTTTCCATTATCTGTAATAAATTTATCAGGGACGCCAAAGTGATATGATGTATTGATAAATGAAATTGATGATCTAATTTAATTTAGTTGAAGTTAAGGGAATAGCCTCAACCCATTTTGTGAAGTATTCAGTGGCTGTGATGATCAAATGGTGTTGTTTTGATGATTTAGGATTAATAGTGCCAATGAGGTCTAACCCCGTGAACGAGAAAGGCCAGAGATCGTGAGCAAGGTTACAAAGCCTGAATAGGGACATGGATAAGATAAAAATGTTGTTGACATTTGACGCACTTCTTGACATATGCAAAATAATCCTAATTGATAGTAGGACAATAATAACTGAGTCATAAGACATGTTTAGCAATGGTGTTACCATTGAAATGTCCACCACATATGTTGTCATGGACTTATTGGATTACTTTGAAGGAAATAGTTATCCCTCCATAATAGTAGTTTTTATGGGCCTACCCTCCCCATCCATTATCAATCATGGAATTTTGAAGCTTGAGGGATGTAAAAATAAGATAAGTTCACAAAACATTCTTATCTTCTCTTTCTTTAACAAAAAAATCAATCTAAAATCAAGCACAATCACTTATTCACACACATATATCTATATAAAAATTCCCTAGAACCATCTATGGGATAAGCATACTAAAGGTATGATGTGCATCCATCTATAAAGAAAGCATGGTAATAAAAATACATAACCCATTTCCCCCTTGCCAATAATTTTGGGGTGTGCAACAAAGAGGGTATAATAATTCATACACAGTCCATGAAAATAAATATATTAGATTTTATAACCAAGAAGTAAGCATATAAGTTTGTTCTCTTGGATTTATAGTGAGTGTGCATCCTCACACCATGAAATCTTCTACATTATTTCATTATTTTAAACATATCAATATAAGAGAAAAATACAAACCACTTTCCTGAAAAATTTCCTTCCTTCTCAATCCCTTTTCCTACTTTTGTTGTTAATTTACTATTTATATTTTCTTCACCACTCTCTTCATATTATTTCCCCCTTATTCTCCATGTTTTACCCTTGTTATTTCCCATAGAAAATTTCATAAATTCCCACTAAGTTAGTTACAAATTTTAGGCTCTATAAATCATTGATGGTCATTTCCATGGTACCCATTAACACTCACTTCCAATCAATTAGCTCAAGAAGGAGGCCCATATCAAAAAAACAATTTAAATGAAAGTGATTATACACTAAAGATTCAATGAAGATGCACAAAGGAGGTACACATATTACTCAAGAAGGAGCGATAAAGATTACTTCATATCTTATCCTTCCATGTAGAAAAGGAATGAAGGATAAATAGAGTTTTAATAATGACTCATAATATAGCATAAAATCTAAAACCATAATGATTAAAATATAGCCTAAAATCTAAAATCATAATGAATAAAATAAAGCCCTATGTTTTGTATTCTTTGAGAGATGTTTAAAATAAAAAATAAAAAATTAAATCATTTACAAAAGCATTAAAAATTAAGACTATATGTAATAAATATAATATAGATTATTTCATCCTAATACAACCTAATTTAAATAAAAATGAGGGAATATAATAGTTTGATCACTTTGATAATACTAAAAATTCTATTTAAAAAAATTTCCAAGTTGGGATTGTAAAAAATGAAAAAATATGATTAGATGTTGGGCATAAGATAAAAATAAAATAAAATCTCAATTTAGAAATGTGCTCTTGATAGTTTCACACATTGTGCTCTCAATTTAGAAATGTCTTTAGCTTTTCCACATCATCCAAGATCTCATAGAATCCAATGCAATTGAATGGGATGATCCTATTGACTATTGATCATGCTCTCTATTTCTCATGCTAAAATTAAAATGTATACTTAAAAATATTTCTCATGTGATACCAGTTATGCCATATTACAATCACCGATACTAATAATCATAAACCCATAGTATAAGTTTAAATTCATAGCAAGAAAATTTTCAAATATTTACGCCAAAGTGAGAAATGAAATAGATAAAAGATTCCATTTGAATAAGACATCAATATATTATATTATAGGTCCTATATAATACTAAGTGGCTCAACTCCTGTTGTTCAATGACTTGTAATTTTTTTCCATGATCTTCTATATATTGTATCTATTTTTAAGTCAATGTACATTCTTCACCTCATGCAATTGTAACCTGAAACAACTATGTGATGGGTGTAATGATATAAAGTTTTGTTTAGTTAGTAACTAAAAAAGTGAATCCCACTTTGGAGGAATTTCACTTGCCAGTAAATCTATTCCCTCTACTATAACTCAACTATTATAAAATGTTGTCTCCTCACTTATTATTTCACTTGATTTTTTCTCTCTTCTATGCAATGCAACAAGTAGTGCTCCACTTTCTCAAGATTTTATTCTTCTAAAATGATTATAAATACATCACCTACAACAAAATCATTGTACATTTTTTTTTTTAGAATCAAATGAAAAATATTCAATTATTTGTATACTATAAATTATATATTAATTCAATGATCAAAGAAAATCCTTTTAAACAAAAATAACTTGTTTAACAAGTCCTAATATATGGTCATTATAAGGTGAAATCAAGGGCACATATTAAAAACTATCATCTTGATCTAATCCATATGAATCATCCAAAACTAAGGAACTTACTTCCACTCACCTACATAACCATGTTTTTGAATATTGCACTATGTATATGATTTTTCATGCATTCATAACAAAAAACAAAATCATCTCTCATACATATTGTCCAGTATTACTATTCATAGTCATCATAGAGTGCAGAGACCTTAAATTATGAATCCTTTCACATCCATGTTTTTTCCTTTGATCAATACCTGATTAATCATACAAAATCAATAAAGTTTAACAAACATCAAAATAAAAAATAAAAATGTACATGTACATAAGTTTATGTGTAACTTGTAATCAATTTCACATCAAGATATATATGTTATGTGCATACTTGTTATCTCCCAAAAAACTTTGTGTGGGGGCATGTTACTCTCATGTGAGGTTTCTGAACTACAAAAATTTTTGTACACCATTTAACAACCTTTGTGGGAATCAATCAATCGATCTCCCTAATAATTAAAAATTGGTTTCTTTAAATCATGTTTGATGTATGCACCCACACCATCGTGTTCTACCTTCTCATTACCACTATAAAAAAATCCATAAATGAGGTATTTTGAGAAAATGTTGATAGAGAATAAGTGAAAAGAAAGGGAGAGAGGATTTGAATTGTGATGTGCAACCATCGAAAAATCCAAATGTTGATCTACTTTTTACTCATTGATATAGATATTGGAAAAATAATTCAAAACAATTTTGTACGAAGTGGGTGTCATGTTCCTTATCATCACTTATGTAGAAGTGATAATCCTTCTTAATCACTTGATTCTCATTTGTACTTTAAACCCCATCCAAAGCCAATTTTGCATGCCTATAAAATACATGAACCATGATGGTAGCCTGATTAGTATGATAATATTGTGTTTGAATCTCTTTTTGATGATAAAATGAATAATTCTTAGCAAAATCAACAATGGACAATATGGAACCAAGAGGGAATGTGTCTCTATTGGTCTTAAATTATGTAGCCTACCACTTTGCATAGTGAGAATGTTTTATGTAAGGACTAATCAAACTTGAAACTATGCATGAATGTTGCAATGGGGATTTCCTCTTCTACCAAGTCAATCTTGTTGCATTCTTTCCAAATCTTGTTGAATATTTTATGTATTTGAACCTAAAAAATCAATACATAATGGACAACTTGTTATATTCATTTGCAATAAAAATAAAAATCAAAATAAAATATGTACATCTAAATTTAAAATTAATTAAATTTTATTTAAAATAATCACCTCTTACAAGTCACCATTTGAACTATGTCCAAGTCTTCATTTGTTTCTAGAAATATTTTCAAGTCCCCACACTTGTCACAAACACCTTTGATGCAAGCCATATGACCATCCACATTATCATTGGATATTATGCAAAGAATAAAAGCTATGAATTCACTCACATGTCTAGAGGGAGAATTTTTTGGACCATTTGATGCTTCTCGTAACTTTCTATACACTTGAAAAAACATAGATTTTGATTACATAAATTAAATCACATCTCATATAACAAAATAATCATTTCTAATAAACCTATAAATGAAATCACACCTCAATATATGTAATATTTTTTTGTACCTGATAGTGATAATCAAACTCGATGTGATAATGAAAAACATGTTTCAAGGACTTTATCTACTCACACATACCAAGGATTCAAAATATCAAACATTTTTGTCCAATCTTAATATGTGGATTTTATTATTTAAACCTGATGTACATCTCATGTTGAGTTATTTCTAGCCAATGTTTTGGATGTTCTTCATACTCATTGTGACCTATCCTATGTTTCAAAAAATCCCTCACATTTGGAGAAGCACAAGTCCTCTCACTCAAAAAATCAGAAATTACCTTCATAATACTATTTTTCAATGAATGTGGATTTCTACACATTAGTGCCTAATTTTATTCCATAGTAGAATCATCCAATGTATTCCTCCTCTTCGTATACCTACTGATAGTCTTTATAGAAACACCCAAGGCCCAGAAGTGCCGCTAATATAATGATTATTTTTGTATATTTAATTACTAATAAGTTAATATTTCTCTATGAGAAATACTCTTATCAGAAGACCTAGTTTTTGTACCCACTATAACTATTCCTTTAGACACATTCACAAAAAAATCTTGTTCCAAATGTTGTGACTTTCCCCATCCAAAATCGACACCCAAAAATTGTAATGTTTCCTTCATATCAACATGATTCAAGAATGAAACCAACAAATGTGCTCTAGCAATTGTATTCAAATTAACAAATTCACTATATAATCTCTCAAAAAAATTCTTTCTTAATAGTGGTTCTTGTTGGGAAAATTCTTTTAATTTGTTGAAATCCATCTTCACCAAGTGTTTGAAATTTTTCTTGGGAAGTAATTTCATAACTTTTGTTATCAAATCAACATATGATTTAGGAGAGGGGGCCTTCCTTTTTCTGCATCATCTATGTCCATAAACATTGCAAAAAAATTAACATACATGATTACACCATTCATGAATGATTTAAAATATATATAGAGCTTGTTTTACAACATTGATTAATTTTTTATTTAGTAGATTCTTATTGTCATGTATATATCCTTTAGCTATTTTATTGGAATGTATATATAATAGATGTATATTTTATTAGAATGTAGATCTAATAGATGTAGATATTTTCTCACCATACATATTATCATATTAGATTAGTCTCATAGATTTTGACCATTTGGTGCATAGTTCTTACAAGGATATGAAGCTAGAAAACATGATATTTTCCTTATGTTGTGAGATAAAAATATAAACGAATACTTAAAGTAACTTAAAGTAACATAGTCTATATATGAAGTGAACAATGCATAAAGATAATGTTGTGGATCAGTCTTTCATGTGTAGAAATGTTTGATGCCCCATAGTAAGAACATTACATGTATGAAATGATTGTGAAAATATATGTTAAGGGTGAAAAATGAAACCCTAGGTTGTGAAGTTCAAAGAATAAAAAGGATTCACAAAAATGAAATAATAAATTTAGATTTAAGGGCCTAAATATGATTACTAGTTGTATAATATAATTTAGAAAAACATGATGATAATCTAAATAATTCTAAATTATGTATTTCTAGATCATGTCACAAGATATGTGATAGATTTATCAATTAAATTATAGTTAAAAATCTAGGGTTAGAAATATATTACCATGCACTAGCCTCAAACTTTGTGATGGTGGATTGAAATTAGAGGTAGAAGATGGGTATTACCTGATTCTTTTAAGAGGGATTAAGCCACACGTAGGTCTCCTAATTCTCTAATTTGAGATGGAGAGTGATACAAAAATAAAAAATAGATCCCTTGATTTATCCCTCACACTTGGAAATTAGCCATTGGAATGTAACACATGTGCTAACCAAGCTAAACTATGAATTTGAAAATAAGATATATTAAAAGTACAAGGGATGGATTCATGTCATGTCGATATGTTCATTAGTTGATATTGTCTTGGGTCCACAAAATTTTCTGAGGTAAATTTGGAATTAAATTTGAGATAGGGGATAGTTTTTATATTTATTATATAAAGTGTGCAATGATTCCTAAAGTGCTAAGATGGAGAATAGTAGTGACCTAGTACATATGGAAAATATTTTGGTACTACTAAGTACATATGAAAAATCTTTTGGTACTACACAAAGGTGTAGGATTCAAATCACATGTATAAGAAATGGTGTGAGGTCTTACTAGAATCCTAAGCATGTAAGAGTAAAGGTAATACTAGATTCATAAAGATGATCAAAAATAGATAAAAGAATTACAAAATCGCCACCAAACTAATTATGAATTACGTCACTCAATTTTAAAATGTGCTCGTATAGATCTAATCACCACTTACAATATTTATCTCTCAACTATATATACTACCCATGTGACATATTTTTAAGTCTCCTATATTAAATGTGTAATAATATACTATATAAGATCATAATGAAATGGATCATGAGAAACTAACGTAGTATATCAATACAATAACGTAGTATGTTTTTGGTGTATAGAGGTTGGACATATGGATTTTGAGTCTCCATATGGACATAAGGATGATGGAAAGAATGAGGATACACTTGTGCACATGTTTCATGTATGCAGAAGAGGAAGTTAAATCTCTAGAGAATTACGATAATATGAACATGAGCTAGGTGAATTAGTACTCATAATGAAGAAAATAATAAGGTTTATTAGATGAAGATAAGAGATATAAGGAGATAGGAGACCCATTATTCGCACAAGATACACAACAAGAGGAATGTGTTGCATGGTGGTGATAAAAAATGATAGCATAAAAAAATTGGTATTTGTGAAGATGATATGGAAGTTAGGATTGGAATGGAGACCATATTGAAAACCTTATCTAGAAGGTGACATGGTTTATGAAAGGAATAACAATCATTGTGAAAAAATAATGTGAATTAGAGAAGAATATTGGTTGACTTAAGGATAGAGTTCTATGGGATATCTTATTGATGGATGCATGCCAAGATGTTTTATAGAGACCTTTGAAGTTTGAATAGAAAAATATATAGGATTAATCAACAACTCAAGATTAAAGAAGCATCCAGGAGATAGCTCTTGATCATTCAAAATGTGGCTTCTAATAATTTTTTAGGAAGGCAACCTAACTTAACATATATTTTATATTTTACATAGGTGTGAATGCCAATAATTTAGAATCATGGAATGTGATGGATGATATGCTATAAATAACCATATATTTTTACCCTTTAATGATAAAAGTGATAATCCTAGTTTAGATGAGGAGTGATCTCTAAACTATGTAAATCTATGATAATATGAGTCTAACACACATGCTATAATTTGAGGTATGACAACATGTCTTGAAACTATGCAAATATATGATAATATGAGTGCAAGCTAGATTTTTTGGTAGGAGGATAGGTTTATAGCCAAACTTGTCTAAGGGATACTAAGCTCATAGTTAAACACACATTCGATCATAAATCGTATTCTAAAACACACAATACTAAACATTGTATTGTATTTCTAATCTAATATTATTTTATCTAGAAGGCGTCTTTGAAGCTAAAACTTTCAATTTACCCTAGGCAAAACAAAGTTACTATCCCAAGGGTTTCAATTATGAATAACAATACAGAAGCACAATACTAATCATTCTATTGTATTTATAATATAATATTCTTCTATCTAGAAGGCATGTTGAAGCTAAAACTTCATATTTACCCTAGATAGGAAAATAAAATTACAATCTCAAGGGTTTCAACACTACAACATATAGGCTTTTTTTACAATTATTCCACAAATTTTCCACAAATTTTCCACAAATTAGAATAATTGTAGAACAATTGTGGAATCTCTATGACAATTTCATTTATTAAATTTTATGTATTGTGGATGCTCCAAAATTTATGCATAGTTATAATAATTCATAGAGAAACATAATATCTTACCCACCCTTCCAGAAAATCCACAATTTTTTGAAAATATCCTTCTTTATTACCAATATATAATAATAATAATAATTATTATTATTATTATTTTAGAAAACTAATTTAAAATTAAAATATTGTGAAATTTCCATAAAAATAAGACATTTCCAATTTTTTATAATATTAAATTTAAAATAAACAATTCCTACCATTTTTTCATTTATAACATATTAAATAACTAATTTAATATATAGATTTTAATAAATTAAATATTTTTACGAAATAAAATTCCACATTTAGAAAATACCATCATGGGTGGGAGCTTTTTTTACATCGAAGGCATTACCCCTATGAGAAAAGGCTTTGTAGACATTCATGGGACTCTGTCAAATTTGACGGCTTAAATGATGGTTTTGCTATTTTTAACAATTTTGCTTTTCTGATTTTACATGTTGCTTTGGATTTACTATTTTGAAATTTTAGTTAATAGGTTTTGCATGCATTAACATTTAAATACTAGTCACTAACACTATAATTTCATTCTTCGGGATCTCAAGTTCCAAAGTAATCCCTTGCATTAAATTGAGTTCTTTAGGTATTCATTTAAATTTTGTTTATACTTGTATGTAGCGGTAGAAATATATTTCTTAGCCTTCTCTTATGACCATTTTTCCAGTAATCTTCCCCGATAAGTGTGGTCCGCTAGGTGTGCATAATCAACGGAATTTTTCTTGCTTACATTTATTAGGGTTTTTTGTGTCAATATGTAATTCTCATGGTTGCTCTTATTATTTAATGCCCACAATCCGTATTCATCAAATTGTTTCTAGATAGATCTTTTGATATGCAACAATCTCTTTTTCATATTTTCATGTTGTATCGAATATCAAATTGCTTGTCTTCAATTTTAGAAACTAATTCTTCAATAGTCTAACCACCATTTGGAGGGATTTTGATTGCTCAATATTGAGGATCCACACCTCATCAAACTGGAATTGTTATTTGAGGTTGGTAATGAGTGTCTCTTTATCTTGCTTTTGGGTTCACATCTATAGTAAGAAACTTTTTTCTCCTATAATTAGTTCAATTGCAGAGCCTTATTTTCTAAAACTTTGAAACCTTAACCTTTTGAAATAGGGGCCCTCGAATTCAATGGGTTTTCTGAGTATATAAATTGTTAAAATGTCCTGTCTAGAATAGAAAAACTAACGGATCAAAGAGTCCTATACATCTCAAGAAAACTGCAAAGATTTTTGTGAGCACATCTTACTTTACATGCATTCTCAAAATGGTGAAAGAGATTTTTAGGGTTTATATTTCTAGAAATCCCCGCTTTTTCTTTCGTAAATTTGTTTTAACGGTTATGGATTTGTGTTTTAATGCATAAGGCCAAGGACTGCTGGATCTAGGGTTTTTGGCTTATGTGGTCACGTGGGCAATCTCCTCAATCTAGCCAATAGAAAATAGGGTCTATAATGACTCAAGCTATGGATATTGATGATGTTCCTTTGGATGGGATTATGGAAGTTTTTCTGAAGCAGTAGTTCAGTATATTTTATCTTCTATTAAGAATGCTAGAGATCGGCTATTTGTGCCTTTGTTTTTCAAAGATGGAGAGAGGAAATGACACATGTATGGAGCCTTTTCCCTAGAACAGTCTGTGATGAGAGAATGAACTAGTCAAATGCAGTTGTCAGCCACATGGTCTTGTCAATGTTTTCATTGGAAGAGATGATTGTTTATTGCCCATTTTTTGGCAAGATCTTTCTAACTTGGTTGTATTCCAAAAAGCGAGAACATTGAAGCATTTGGAACTCTGAATGGACAACTTAGAAGAGAAAAACCTTGGACCCAATTGTCCTAGTAATCTCAATTACATTACATGTTTTCCTTGTCTGGAAAGCCTCACGTTGTGTGGTATTTATCTTAAAAATTTACTAGCTTCGAGTCCTTTATTAAGACTCCATACATTGGAAGTGGTTGGTGTTTGTGTACATGATACTTCTTTGTTTGGTATGCTTCGTGCATGTCATATGCTGAAGAGCTTGGCTCTACTAGGTTGTGATTGTGCCAAAATGGTTGACATTGATTTGCAGTATCTGGAGCAGTGTAGACTTGATTTTTATGGTATAGGAGATTGATTTCTCAAAGCATAACTTCTCCCAAACTTCAATTTTTGAAATTCAAGGGGCTGTTTGGATTCAAATAAGGGGGAATCATTCCGTATGACAACTATCAATAGCAAATAATGCAAGTTTGTAGAAATTAATTTTGGGTGTTTTTAGTTTATTTAGATGATATGTTTTTTATCATTTTGGTTTTTGCTATGATGGAATATTTGCATTTGGCACAATATCCTCAATTCATTTTGGTGTTGATTCTAATTGTGATATTTTGATGTTTTTGGTACTAGCAAGGTGAATAAAGTGGAGTGCGGAAGGATTTTAGATTTGGAGTCCCTATCAATGCGAGGAGTGTAATGGTGTTGGGATGCTATAGACAATGTTTTGTATTTTGAAACTGATGTCAAAAACTTGGTGGTGAAAATTGAGTTTAGTGGAGACATAGACAAGTTACTGCCCTTTCCTAAGATAAATCTTGTTGATTTTTTAGCAGCCATCCTAGGCTAACCAAATTTGAAGTACATGGTGTCATGTTTGCTTTATTATCACAAAATTACATCCTTTTGTGGGTAATATCATCTACCATAATATATTTCTTAAGACTCTCGTTGTGCTTATGTTTCTCTTTTCATTTAAGAGAGTAAGTTTCACAAAGATTTGAATCTTCTTCCTTCTGATACTATCTCTTTAAATGTGTAGTTGGATGACTCATTTTCCATACATTTTCTTGGAATAAATGTTGATCACAGTGAGGTATCCTCTGAATGTTAACAAGATTTTGGCCTTCCTATTGCAGAAAAATGCAAAAGTTATGGCCTTCGATTATGGATAACTATTTTTGGTCTACGTGGATTTCTGTCATTAATGGGAATGAGCATCTTATTGATTGGGGCTGAAGATGTTTATTTTATTTTTATATATCTACCCTCATCAAAATTAATAAATCTATTTTTGTGGCATAGAGGATGTTGTGATCATTCTAGAAAGTCAAATTTTGTGAAAATCAGAGCTCAGGATCAAAAGTTATGGCCATTTGAAGTTCGGGGTCTAATTTGCAAGTGTTTCCCTTACATGCGGATATGTCGGGTATTTCAGGTCATGGTGTCTCATAGTTCCCTTGTGTGAATTACACAAAAACCTCCACTTCACCTGCATCACACCTGACCCACCTTGTAAATTAGGTAAATCAGCTTTTGGTGTCCCGCTTGTCCCAATGTTGACCGGGGTGTGACTACCGTTGACTATCACTTCTACCACATCTCCTTGAATACAATGATTTTGGGTTTCGGGTCCTACATGTCCCGACATCCCGAGTGCAGCATAAGAAATTTTGACCCGACTCTACTAATTTACTCTTGGTGTATAAATTTCTGTGTTTTCGTGTCCCGCATGTCCCTTACGCACCTATGCGGATTGGATCGAAAAACCTAACATTTTCAATTTACACTACCTATGAGATATTTTGGGTTTTCAAATAACTCCTATTTTGACATCCCATAGACCTGAGGATAAAAATACCCGATTTTGCCGATTTCAAATGTTTTGGCCATTTTGGGAAAATCGGGTTTCGGGTCCCTGATGTCCGACCGAACTCGTGCGGTTTGGGCTCTGAAAACTTGATTTTTCCATTTCTTTACAAATTGGCCATTTCGGTCATGTAGGTCATGGATGTCTCACACGCACCTATGCAAATCGAGGCTCAAAAAAATCCGATTTACTGTAATACACTACCATAGGCCAATTTTTTTGCATTTTTACAATTTTTTCCTTAGATGGGGAAGTTAGAGAGAGGCCAAAGGGACCCCTAAAACCTGATTTTGTCTTTAGACTAATTCTACTTACTCAAGCTAGAAGAAATGATGCAAGTTATCCAAAATTACCTTGAGGGGTGAATTTTGGATAACAAGATGAATTAAGTTCTGAAAAACACATGAAACTCTATTAAATCCATTCACCCACGTCAGGTTGCTTATTGATGGAAATAAACCATGCTTCATTAAACATGGGTGGTTGGGTCACCTGTAGATTCACATTAATGGCTTGAATCATGTTTTCTTATTTTCACCTACCAAATCTCACCAAAATCTAATTTTGATGATTCTAGAATGTATCTCACATTACGAGACCAACCGCGCTTGATTTGGAGTTCGTCATGGTCGAAAGATATTGTCATTCCAACAAAATTTCGCCCAATAAACCCAAAAGCGGAACAACAATTATAACATAAAAATTATGGAACTTTTTTTTTTGCTAAAGGATGAAAGAAATGATAAGCTAATCCTCGGTTAACAGATGATCCTCACAAACTAATTAAATACAATAATTCATCTTCAGTTAGGTCTAAAAATTCTGTCCTATAATCTTAGATTAATTTAATTAAGGGATTCCTAAAGTCATTCCATAATTTATTATAAAAAGGTCTAGGTTTATTTACCCTTCCATTTATTAAACACACTTAAACTAAATTCATATAATGAAGCTTACTTAGTTATAACATGGTAGATTGGATTAATTAATTACAATGGTCAAGTGGCTTTTATAAAATAAACACCATTTAATTAAAATGTTATAAAATCAAATTAATCCCTACACCAGTCAAGTGGCCCCATAAAAACATGACCCATGTGATCAAATGATGATCTTACCAACCCCCACCTAGCATTTGTAGGGAACATTCCTAGGCATTGGATGAATCCAATCTAGGCCATTATATCTTTTAGATTTCAAACTAACCCTAATCTCTATGGAGAGTCTCTTCTATTCTTTTCTTTTGGCTTATTTGCTTATTTTGGTTTTCTAGGTTAAGGGAAGGAAGAGGAGGAGGAATCCATGTGAGAGGAGGATGGATCTTGGGATGGATACCCACATCCCAAATCTATTCATTTTTGTTTTTACAAGTTAATCTATTCTACCCTGTTCTAGGGTTTGTAATTTCCATTATTTTTGTAAGCGTACTTTAACTAAAAATACCCATTTGGGTATTTTTCATTTGCCCAAAAGATATATATTATTTGTTATAGTATTTACATTTCTTTCCTTTTCTTTCATAAATAGATATACACAAATATAACTCCCTTTATAAATATAAGTATATTTATAAAGGGAGATTTGTTATAGTATTTACATTTCTTTCCTTTTCTTTCCCTTTCTTTCATAATTAGATATGGGAGATTGAAGTACTTGGATTCTTCTCATTCATCCAATTTGATCACAACAGGAGTAGGGAAAGGAAACGCTTTCCACCCAACCAATACATCCAATGAAGAGGATAATCCATCCTTCTTCATTGACCCCCAAGCCCCAACCACAATGCAATAAAAGATGTGATCCAACTCATGGCAACAACAGGCTTCCACAAACATACAAGCAACATTTTTACAATAAAACACATTCCAAAATAGAATGTAGTTTTACAACTACATTAACACATGAAAAACAATACTAAGGCTTCATCAAGCAAGCCAAAGGAGTAAGAAATTATGGGGATGTTTCTTATTCCTCCCAAAAAGGGAAATGGGTATCACCACTTGAGTTACAAACCACCAAAAATTGTATATCAAAACCCTAACATTTCTTATGCCTCCCCAATTACCATTCATTCCTCACATTTCCTTAAGCCTCCCGACCTCTTCCTCGGCACCCCATAAGGAGTAAATAAATGCAAGCTATTTCTTTGTAATATGGAACCTAAATCCCAACTCCCTCAACCCTTATACCTCCCTAAAACATACTTATGCCTCCCACAAAATAAACCCCATAGTCTTCTCCTACACCATTCCTAGGCCATCCACCCAAAACCCACGAACATGTAAAAACATTCACAAATTAATATTTACATATATATATATATATATATATATATATATAAGAGAGAGAATTTCATGAGCTAAAATTTTACCTCTCCATGATAGAGTTATTCCAAATTCCGAACAGCAAGCTCTATCCCAATGCAAGCAATCCAAACACATCCAAGCACAAGTATGAAACAATTTTTCCAAACTCCTTCAAAGCACCACTCTCCTAAAATAGCAAGAAAATTCACCTAAAAATGAAGTCCCCAAAGTGAAGCAACCCAAAACAAGACAAGGAATTCAAATTTTATAGAAGAGGGAAGAAAAGAGGATGAGGTGGATCCATGTAGGATGCCACATCACACATCCTCAACTCCAACCCCAAAAGTCAACTTCATTCTCTAATTCATAATAAATAGGTGGGTAATAATATGACAGTTTACTTATACACTCAAATCCAACCCACACCCCAAAGGAGTGAAATTAAATCATGTAAGAAAAGTGCAATTTTTCCATCATGTGTTTATTCATGAAGGTTTAGAACGTGCATTTTTCCATCATGTGTTTATGTCAATAATAAGTGACGCTTAAATTTGGCATTTCGGTTGAGTGCTTTCTGTGTTTGTGAATTTCAATATTTTCTAGATTATATATATATATATATATATATATATATATATTATACAAATTATATAAGAAATTGTATGAGTTTCTAAATTTTTAATCCCATCATATACAATTAAAATCACAAAAAGGAGTTCCACAACCTATCAATTTCGACTTGACGACTACAAGTTTCATTTTTCTCATTTATTGGGTCTATTTAGTTTATGATCTGATTAAAATATGAATTAATGAATGAAACAAAGTTACAACATTGCCACCACCTTGTTGTATAATTTCTATAATTTCTCTATTTATTCGCTTAAACGCTTTGCGCTCGGTGTTTCTCTATTAATTCTGGCAATGCCAATAAAGAGAATACAATTGTGTTTGTGTATTCGCTCCAAAAGTCCATGGTTAAGTTTTTGTTTTTTTGTTTAGTCTTTAATATATAATTTTATTAATATATAGTGTTATTAGAAAGCAACAGATTATATTTTTCAACTAATAAGTGGTGAATCCCACGTTTTTAAGGTAGTTTTAAGTTTATTTTGTTTAGTTTGTTACGAGTGGTGTTATATAGTTTATAAAGTGGATTACGAGGTTTAAAGTCTCGTTTATTAAAAGTTAATTCATTAGCAAAATAAAAGACAAAGTTACATCAATAGTCTTTGTTTAAAGTCATTACGTTGGCTTTATATTCAATATATTAGTTTATATTTTATTATGAGTCAAGAAAATAAAAATGCCATTTAATGTTGATTTTGATAAATATGGTCTAAAGTTTTCATCATATTGTAATGGCAATATATTTTTGTCATATGTTATAGTTGTAGAGTTTCAATAGACATATATATGTAAATTGAGAAAATTTTACAAGGTATGTGCACTAATTGATATCTAATTTACAATAGATATAAGTATAGAAAATATGGGTGTACTTTATAAGGAATTGACATTATTTCACTCAACATGCAAGCAAATGACATTTGGCTTGGACAACTCACATTTTTCTTCACTCTTTGGAATCTTTCTACGAACTCCATAACCTTTGACATCATCGTCTAGTCCTCTACCAAAATGGAAAATTTAAAACATGGAACGGACATTACTTCTATCAAGTTTTCTTATTTGACATGGACTTCCTTTGAATCATGATTATTCATAGTGCCAAGTGTTTGACCAAAAGATTGAACGAGATCTTAATTCATAGGTTTTTGTATTGATCTTGGTGTTAATTTGTTTATCTTCATCGAAGGGCACTTGGTCTATTGGTGATGATGCTGGATTTCATTAAGCCCATTAAAGGATCAAGTCTGCTAAGTGCAAGACCTAGAGACACCCGACTTGAAGAGTCAAACGCTCAAGCCGTGATTGTGCCTGGATATTTTGACGCCATGGATGTCTCTTACTCATACTTGTTTAGCTGAAGGTGATCACTAGTTTAGTTTCTTTGCTTTTTTACATTGCTAAATCTATATGTTACCTCCGAACTTAGACAAAGATGCCATTAAACTATTTAACCTAGTGCGCAATCAGTAACACCATTAGAGGTGCTAAAAAAATTATTTATCTTCATAGTTAATATTTTTGGAAGTTGAATTGTGCATGTAAGTATTTTATTTGATGTGCATTCTTGGATTGTCCATTTTGAACAATAATATACTATTGTAGCATATTTTTATGGATCGATGTTAAGGTTCACTCTCTTTTTAGGGGCACATAATTGGAGAAATGATGTGTAACACCCACATTTTACACACACAAATACAACACTAAAAATACCATATTTTTTTACTTACATTGTAGTACATGTGACACTACAAGAGATCACTTAGGACTACACACAACACAAGATATGTTTGCACAAAAATTTACCCACATAGAAAACATGACAACACCATAAAATTTTTGATGCCATACTTTCCCCAATCAACGAATGTTAGCAACGACCCAACGACAAAAAAAAACCTAAGGATTGGCAAACCTGCAACACATCATTACCACGATTACATCTTAGTTATAATTAACATTCCAAGAACATTATTATGCATGGATAATTTTCTCCTTTTTCCACCTACAAAATTCTTAACTTTATTTCACATTCAACTTAGAGTTTGACCATTTAAGTTGGCTTTTTATCCCTTACGACAATCTTTGTAACTTACATAATTATTTTCCATATTTCACATGGCACACAAATTTCCGATTCTCTCATTCCTATGTTAATATTATGTTTTTCAAATGTGTATTCAATTTTTAAAATTTACCCTTGCTACACAAGTGGATCTGATGTGATGTCAAGGAAGAAATATTAGGATTTAAGGGAGGTTTAGTGTAACGCCCGCTAGAACACACCCCAATTACAACACCAAAAAAATCAGACAATTGTATTTTTGACATGTTTGGAGTTTACATGACAACACAGGTGCCTAGAAAAGGGCTACAACCAACTCTCAATAAGCTTGACACAATATTGACCACATAGGAAACAAGGAATCATACAACACCCATCACGAATAGTTCACTTTTCTCTTCAACAAGGCACAACATAAAAGTCCAACCACAATACATAGTTACAGATTAAGGACATCCCACAGAGAAAATCTTTTAAGGTTATTTATTTACTAAAAACGTCTTTCAAAACTTGACTTACAATCTAGAAGATTCATGTTATGATTTGAGCAATTCTTCTTACAAAGGTGAACTTCTTTCTTTTATACTATTGACTAATTATCTTAAGATCAAGTTTTCTGAAGGAGGATCATTCTATAATATGTCAATAACTTGCTTAATTCATTGATTTAAGGACATTTTCCATTTCTCACAAGGTTATTTATTTATACACAAGCTACTGAATCTTGTTTCCTACCTCCATTGCACAAGGTGACGAGCACAAGCTCCAATTGAGGGAAGGTACCATTTAGCTTTGGAATTATAACCTCCTTGTGCAAGGGTTAAACGTTTATCAACACTTAAGAGAAGATTACAAAGCACTTTTAAAAGAAGTTAGGGGAAGAAGATCAAATTGGATTCATCTTTAAGATCTCATTAGTTATCAATTAGGATTTTATTGGGGCTAAGAATTTATCTAGGATGATTAGAAATTTTACTAGGCTTCACTTGACAAGTTGAAAAAAGTATACAATTTACATTTCAAACAGAGAGATAGATTGCACGTTTCTTAAACAATTTAGAGTTTATAACTTGATAAATTAGTTTGTGATGTTTTCTTGACCAATTACCCCATTTAGCATGACTTCGTTAACTTTTCAATTTACCTTACATTAATTTACAACTTACTATAATTTTCATCCCAAAACTCAGAAGATGAAACTACCAACATAGGTTGAGAGTAATAAGGTATATATTTTTTGACACAAGACGATAGTTTCCTTTATTCCACTTAAGAACTCTTTACTTCATCAACTTGTTTACAACATTGTATATATATATATATATTAAAACCATTAATAGGATTGTAACAACCTCCTATTATGCCTAGCATTACATTTTTTCCCTACTCTATAAGGGTTTACTGCTCAAGTTATCACTCGAAGGAAACGTTTACCGCTTCCCTTCTAAACTATACATGGTTACATCATTCCTATCCAACACGACACATAATCCAAAGATGGAAAATGATTCTATTGAACTTTGACTTTGGAGCAAGAAGGTAAACAAAATTGGTCAAGCAATGCTATAATATATATACATTTTTTTAAGGTTGCTATAATACAATAAAAATATTCATAACAATACGGTGATCAATTTATACCTTTCAAAATAGTATTTACAAGTTTTAGTTTCAGTTGGTTTTGACAACATTACTCCACAATACAGACGTGTCTTTCTAACTTTCCAAAAAAACACTAATGTAGATTTTTTTCAACATATTTAAGAATATGAGAAAACGAACTTCATAAGTAAAACCAATACAACTCTCTATAAGTCATTCATTTTTTTACTCATAAAATCCATCCGCATGAGTATTAACTTGAGTCGTTCGCGAGAATCGATCATGATAAGATTACACATTGAAACAATATGCTAACATTTAACAATATCATGAAAGGAAAACTTCTAATTAATGAAATGGTTTAAGCTCTAAAACATTAGCAATTTCTTATTCATGCTAAAATTTTCATAATGCCAACAAGAAGGAAGTCATAAGTATCAGTTTTAAACCTTGTCTCTAAATGACAAAAGTTAAACAATCAAACAAGTGGGAGCCATTGATATAATAATTCAAACACGGGGTGTCAAGTGCATTAGGATTTCAATCATGTAATCATGTAGATTATATGATTGAAATCTAATACTTGAACCATCAATAAAAATTTCATTATCTCACAAATTATATTATAGTTACTAATGGTAACAAAAAAACTAACCAAGATGTCAATAAGTCAAAACAGAGTGTCAATGGTGTATTGATATTTCAATCATATAATCATATAGATTATATGATTGAAATCAATACCCCAAACCAACAATTAATACGAAAATTTGAACATAATCTACCTTGTTCACCAATCAATATTTTTCTTATAGATCACTTAAGAAAATCATTTCATTTTCGACATTTGAACATAGGGTAAGTGCACCAAGATGGTGGACAATTAAGTGGACATAAAAACCTGAAATTTAGGTACTCATGAGCGTAGTTTAAAATCGCGATCGCGGTTTCAAATTGTGATCGCGGTCCTCTGAGACAAAAATATAGACCCGCGACTCCTCATTTTCCCTCATTTTTCCTTTCCAACCATGATTTCTCCTACACCTTTGGCTCTCACACTTTGAATACCCCCTAAAAATTACTCTTCGGACTTGTGGATTGCGATAGTTTCAACCATGCTGCCAAGACAAAGAGGTAAGCCCTCGATTTTGATCAATTTGTTTGCATTTTAGGTTTTTTTGTGATTTTAATGGGTTTTTCAAAAAAAAATTATGTATACACTTTTTTTTCTTGTCGATTGCTTGTGCAAGCTCGTAATCCTATAAACAATCCTCAAAACCCTCCAAACATTCCAAAAACCCTCCTCCAAACATAGATCCACCTCCTGTGGCTCCTTCTATCCCCACGGAACCAACAGGAACACAAGCTAATATCGTTGGAAAAATATGACAAAATAAAATTTCCATTGAGAACCTTATTTAGAATATAAGACAAAATCATGCCACAAATCCATCCCGCATGACTTTAGCCAACACATTGCAAACATTGATTGGTGAATTTGACTCGAAACCAACCAAATAGATAGATGGAATACCTTTAGAGGTGATTGTAGGCAGTGGTATGCAAATAAATTATCCCATGTGGCCGTAAAAGACAATTTTTTTGGAAAAGACCGCATTTGTGCATTATTTATTGACCCAAGAACCAATGCCCCACCACAGTTACTTGCAAACAGTTCCCAATCCATTGGTGCCATGATGACCGAATCAAGAACAATTTTTGGGACCGATGGTGGATGGTTTTTGATTATCCACCATGCAACAACAATGAGGTTCCCCTCTATTTTTTGAAGAAATTATATTGTGAGTTCATGCTTAATGAGGTCCCAAATTATTTTGACTTTTCTAATTTTTATGGGCAAGGTGGTGGCTCTACATAGAGTAGACCTAGTGCACGTGTAGGTCAACCAAGGATCCCCATGCCCCAAAACCCCCACTGCCTTCAGTTATCCCTCCTACAGTGAAGGAGGTTGTGGAGATTGACACACTACATGCATTAAGGAGCTCACTGACACTCTGACCCAACATAGTGATCAAATTGAAACGGTGATGTTGGTGGAGGCGCTAGTTCTAGCACACCACACCACTGTGGATCATGTGGTTCCGTATGCACTGCGGGCGAGACATCATTTGCTGGATCACATGATTTCTTTTCTCTAGATGAGATGATGGCGTAATGTTTTTGAACTGGTGCAACGGATCTTGGTCTTTCATAGGTAAATGTCAAATAAATATTATATATATATATATATATATATATATATATATATAATAGTTTAATTCATGTTTGAGATTTTAATATATATGTATTTCATTATACGTTATGTACATACATGTAAAAACTAATTTTTTATTTTATTTTAAATAGCAAAAGCCAGTTGAAGGAAACATCCAAATATCGATCTCGCATAAACACCGTAATTGGGCATGTTACAAACGTAAGTTTCAATTTGTACTTAAATTTCATTTGATTGTGCACTTTTATTATTATAATGTTTCACCTGTATATGTACATATTAATATATGTTTATCTTTTATACGTGTAGGAGCTTGGTGGGTCATCATCGCCAGGAACTCGAGTCTATTAGCACACCTCACGTGACTTTTACATGTGTTAGTTTCTCTTTACACTTTGGTTCTAATTGTGGAAGCTCACGTGGATTATGCTTTGGCTCCTTTATGTGGCATCCATGTAGATTAATATTGATTTGTACATTTTTTTGTATAGCTTATGACTGCTAGAGAGACTCCTCCATATATGCAGATCGTGGAGGTCAGTGAGATATAGCCAAGATCTCTGCAGATCCACTAATTGAGGTACAATTTTTTAAATTTGTTAAATTTATTTAGGAATTATTTCTTATTACTTAAATCTACAATATCAAATTTTGTACATGAAATATTTAATTTGAAATTTAATTATTTGTATGTAGCTTACCTCTCATGAGTCTACTATTGTCCCTGCCATGCATCAATGAAAATTGATAGGGATCATGACATTGTGGTAAGATTTCACATGCATTTTAACTAAATTCTAAGTTTCTAAATTTTGAATGTATTTTAAAAATATGGGTGTTAAAAAATTGTTGTTTATGAATGTGCAAGTTAGGTTGCAGCCCGCTCAAAGACACGTAGAACCACATGGATGAAATCCATAGTGGCATCTCCCTCCACTATATCCTTGGGTCATGGACATGCTACTTATGAGGGCTAAGAGAGGGAAGATGTTTCATGATTAGATTCATAGGACATGGATATATATATATGGGCCAGCTGGTCCTAGTTCATGATTCTTCATAGGACATTGTATATAGCCTTATGTAGTTGCATGTGGTCTTATATGTATGACACACTTGGTTCGAGATGTACACATGTTATGAACTTATATTTTCAGAGATGTGCGTTCAACACACTTAGTTTGATACATTATATATCCATGTGTTGGTTTTCATAACGATATTACTTCTATGTTTGATTCGAATTCATTACACATGATATCCTTCTATGTATGTATATTCTATGTATATTAATTCTATATGTATGTTTGATTTAAAATTAAAAAACTATGGTGCAACAATAAGAAGAAAATAAGCATATATCTCATGTACCATATTCTAGTGCAATAATAAGTTTTATGTATGTTATGACATGTACATGTCAAGGACTGAAATTTCACATGTTGTTGGAGTTGTCAGTAGATTTTAGGAAAATCTAGGTAGAGAACATTGTTCAGCAGTGAAGTGGGAGTTTCACTACTTGTGAGGAAAAATAAATTATTGCATCACCTATAACAATATTGGTGATTCAATTTGTGGATATTTTGATTCATATTTTGTAAGTGATTTGGAAAAACAAAGATCGACTTCTAGTTATGCTATTACACTTGTAACTGGACCTATCAGTTGGATTTCAAAGCTTCAAAATATTACAATTTTTTCAACTACTGAGGTAGAATATGTAGCTGCCTATCATAGTTGTCAGGAGGTAATTTGGGTAAAAAATTATTGGATGAGTTTTGAAGATATCAATAGAAGATGAAGGTATTGTGTGACAATCAAAGTGTTATTTAATTATCCAAGAATCTAGCTTATCACAATAAGACAAAGCATATTTTAGTTAAGTATAATTTGGTTATACATGTTATTGATGAAGGGATAATAACACTTGACAAGGTACACACCATAGAAAACTTTGTTGATATTCTCACAAAACTAGTACTATTATAGAAGCAAAAATGGTGTTTATCTTCTATTCATTTGCAGAAAATGCGATGAGTTGGTCGTGTAATATATAAAGTGGATTGGTTATCAAGGTGGATATTATAAGATATGTGACAACAAAGTTAAATTTTAGATCCCTTTACAAATTTTTTTAGCTCACTTTCCAAAGGGGTGGGGGGGCTTCCCCCCACTCATGTCACAGGGGGTCTAGGGGGGCAGTGACGAATTCAACCGATCTCTATTTTTAGTAAAGAAAATCCTAATGTTGTTTTCCTAGTCTATTTGTAGGATGAGGAATCCTAACTATACTTGGAATAAGAGAGTAACTATTGTTGAAAAAGTTGTAATTGTTAAAAAAGTTGTAATTGTTGAAAAGTTGTAATTGTTGAAAAAGTTGTAATTATTGAAAAATTTGAAAACGGTGGGTCATGGCACCAAACCGACTACACATGGACACATCTGGGTGGCCAAGTGAACACTAGAGGAGGTGTCATTTGGTGCACAACAAATTCATTGCTTCGGGCTACCTCTGCTTCAGGCAGAGTCCCTTAAGAGCCTTGAGACCAAAAAATTGTTCAACTTCGACGGGTGACTACGCACACTCCATGGAACCTAGAGATGTCTTGTCTAATTCTACACCTCAGTGTAGGGACCTCTATAATAGCCTATCTCAGTTTTTTCCTTCTCAAATTGGTGCTCTCACTGCCCTATTGTTTGCAAACGCGTTGAATAGTGTAGTTTGAGACAGTGTAAGGCTGTCAAATGGTATATTGTGTAAATGGTGGGTCATGGCACTAAATTGAATACGTGGAAACATCTAGGTGGCTAGGTAAATACTAGAGGAGGTGTCATTTTGGTGCCCAACAACGTCGTTGCTTCCGGGCTACCTCATTCAGGTGGAGTCCCTTAAGATCCCTAAGACCCAAAATTGTTCATCTTCGATTGGTGACTACACACCCGTGGAACCTAGAGATGTCTTGTCTAATCCTACACCTTAGCGTAGGGACCCTCTACAATAGCCTGTCTCAGTTTTTTCCTTCTCCAATCGGTGCTCTCACTACCCTATTGTTTACAAACATGCTGAATAGTGTAGTTTGAGACAGGTGTAAGGTCACAAATGGTATATTCTCAGTAAATGGTGGGTTGTGGCACCAAACCGACTATGCAGACATGTCCAGGTGGCTAGGTAAACACTAGAGGAGGTATCACTTTTTGCACAACAATTTCATTGCTTCCGGGCTACCTCATTCGGGTGGAGTCCCTCAAGAGCCCTGAGACCAAAAAATCATTCAACTTCGACGAGTGACTACGCACACTCCATGTCACATAAAGCCTCATCAAATCCTACACCTTGACATAGGGACCCTCTACAATAATGTGTCTCAGCTTTATCCTTCTCCAATCAAGGTGCTCTCGATGCCCTATTATTTGAAAACATGTTGAATAATGTAGGTTTCGAGCTGTAAGGTCAGAAACAAGATATTTTACAAATGGTGGGTCACGGCACCACATCAATTACGTGGAAACATCCAGGTGGCTAGGTGAATGCTAGAGGAGGCATTGTTTTGGTGCATGACAATGTTGTTTCTTCTAAGCTACCCTGCTCGGGGTGTAGTCCCTTAAGAGCCGTGAGACCAAAAACTCGTGCTCAACTTCAACGGTGACTATGCACACTCCGTGGAACCTAGAGATGTCTCATCTAATCCTATACCTTGATGTAGGGACCTCTATAATAGTATGTGTTGGTTTTTTCCTTCTCCGATTAGTGCTCTCCTACCATATTGTTTACAAATGCACCTAATAGTGTAGTTTGAGACAAAGGTAACGATGCCAAACGGTATATTTTGTAAATGGTGGTCGCCGCACCGACCCAACTACATAGAAACATCTAGGTGGCTAGGATAATGCTAGAGGAGGTGTCATTTTGCTGTGAAATAATGTTGTTGCTTCCGGATACCTCATTTGGGCGGAGTCCCACAAGAGCCCCGAGACCAAAAATCGCTCAACTTCGACGGGTGACTACGCACACCCGTGGCACCTAGAAACGTCTTGTCCAATCTTACACCTTGGTGTGGGGACCTCTACAATAATATGTCTTGGTTTTTTTCTTCTCCAATCGGTTCGCTCGCTGCCCTATTGTTTGCAAACGCACCGGATAGTGTAGTTTGAGACAATATAAGGCTATCAAATGGTATATTTTGTAAACGGTGGGTCATGGCATCGAACCGAATGTGTGAAAACATCTCGCATGGCTAGGTGAATGTTATAGGAGGCATTTTATTGGTGTGTGCAACAATGTCATTGCTTTCGCGATACCTCGCTCGAGTGGAGTCCCTCAAGAGCCCTGAGACCAAAAAACCATTCAACTTCAATGAGTGACTACACGCACTCCGTGGAACCTAGAGACATCTTGTCTAATCCAACACCTTAGCATAGGGACCCTCTACAATAGCTCTGTCTCAGCTTTTTTCCTTTTCTAATCTGCTCGCTCCCCTATTGTTTGCAAACGCACCGAATAATGTAGTTTGAGCCAGGTGTAAGGTCACAAACGGTATATTTGGAAAATGGTGGGTTGTGGCACTGAACCAACTGCGTGCGTATAAGTCTAGGTGGCTAGGTGAACTCTAAACGAGAAGTCGTTTGGGTATGCGCATGCGACAATGTCGCTTCTTCCAGATACCTCGTTCGGGCGTAGTCCCTTAAGAGCCCTGAGACCAAAAAATTGTTCAACTTCGACGGGTGGCTACATAGACTTCGTGGCACCTAGAGATGTCTCGTTTAATCCTACACCTTAACATGGGACCCTATACAATATCCTATCTCATTTTTTTCCTTCTCTAATCGGTGCTCTCATTGCCCTATTGTTTGCAAACACACCTAATAGTGTAGTTTGAGATAGTGTAAGGCTGTCAAACGGTATATTTTGCAAACAGTGGGTCGTGGCACTTTGAACCAACTATGCACATGAATAGGTATATTCTGTAAACACTTAGGAGGTGTTGTTTTGGTTCTTTAAGTTCCTGTGTCCTTTTAGGATACCTCCTCCAGAGCCAACCCTGCTGTACATAAATAATTGTTAATTACTTCTCTTTTATTCTAAAACAATGAAAGATTCTCTTAACTTCGAGAATTTATAATTCTCTACTAACAATAGCAACCACGTAAAGGTGGAAGCTTTTCTGGCACCACTAACCTGCATATAAAAGTGTTAGTCAAAGAAATTTAAGTTTCAAATCAAAACCATACTAGATATATACAAAATATAAAAATTTAATAAAATATATGAACTTAAATTTATCTAACTAACAAATTTATATATACCAAAGAAATTATATATACCAGACATGAGCATTGTAAATTCATTCCAATGAACCATTAGGATCGGATCTACTCTGAATAGTGGACAAGATTTCTTCATGATCTGACTCTCAAACCTTCCAAATAATCTTGTTATTAGGCCTTCCTTGATATCTATACAATTGAATATTTGTCACTAGAACTAGATGAAAATATAAGAGTATTTTTTGTGTGTTTGAAAGTCTTGAAACACCCAAATAGAGGAGTTTTTAATGGATACCACCAAATCCAAGTTCTAAAGAACTCACCACCGACCTTATAGGTATAAAATATCTTCGCCATCTATAATAGGTGAAGTCAACTTCTTTTCTTTCTTGATGCAATGACATAAGAAATAGTCTATTCCTTCTTTATTGTCTTCTGTCACAATAACTGAAAACACATGTCCTACAAAATAAAGGTTTCAACTTAAATTTAAATTATACATATTAAAATTTCATGAACATAACTCGATACAAAAATTGTAAATAACCATAAATACTTTGTCACACCAAAATTGAAATTTTGTCAAAGTCCTTAGATGTTGCAACTTCATCTACGTAAAAGTTGTAATGCTTGTGGAGGTTGAGCAACTAGAAAGCAGAGTTAGAGGTCTACAAATCCATCCATCAACCCATTCTTGTGAATCACACTTAGTAGTGACAAATAAGATACAAGATGCACAAAAACATGTCAACTTTCTTGTCCATGTGGTACACAAAGTAGATCTCGAGCTACAAAATGAGTGCATATCACCTGGACCTGTGAGTGTCATACAATCCTTGTAGTTTACAATTTATTGTTCCTCTATCAACCAAAAATATTTGTGAATTATGGAAATTTCTTGAGAACCTCAGTCCATGTTGTCAATACACCATTCCACTATGCTCTTTGCATCTTTCAATTTAGCACCATCTTTGTACTTTAACTCTTCTCTTACAAGAGCTCTTTTCACACATGCCCCTGTACCATCATGCTCTCCTTTTCCATGTCCAGCCTTAGTGAAACTCCAAATATGTTGCACACCCATCTTGACATGCATCCTTCTCATCCAATAAAACATTCGTGCATTCTTAAACCGAGATATGTAATTATCTGCCATATATAATTTTGTTTGAAGTGGATGTTCCTATGAAAATTTTCCATAAAATAACCTGGAAACACCTTGCACAAATTCAAGTAGAATGAGTATGATCATCACCGATATAAAATTTTACTCTCTTAAAAAAATTCGATCATTCTTTTTTACCATGTGAGAATGTATAAATGTTATATGCACAAAAATGGTAACTTGTACCGAGTTGTAATATTGTGATTAAACCTCTATTTATGGTCAGCAATGTGTAATTATCTACAAAATTGACCACTCAAATAATAGTACCAATAGGAAATGTGTCTTTGCATATCTTGAACTATTCATCCAACCATCGAGCTCTGTGTGTATGCCTAACATACTCATAAACAATTTTATCCTTAAATTTTCTCATGAATTGAAAAATAGGCATATGTTCTATAACTAGCTCACACCATTTAGACCCTTTTTCATCTTTCAACTAGTATGCAACTGATTTATATTTATCACACTCAACTAAATTATTTCCTATTGCACCTTCAATTTGCTCATGGATGCAACTTTCTAATTTACGAAATCGCCACATGTATCACAACTTCCATCTAAAAGTCCTCGCTATAAAAAAATTATCCAACTTATTTTTCACAAAATATTGTAGGAATGAAATCCCTGGAAGATATTGGTGGAACTTGAACACCACATTCCGATAACATAGTTTTAGAATGCAAAATAGAACGAATACATAAAAATTTAGCATAATGCATAACAAATTCAACATGTTGCCTACAACAAGTGGTGTGAGCGTGGTTGATTTTCACATAGAATGGTTTCAACATTTCAAAAAAACGTTGACTAATTTTAATTTCCAGATGCTCTTATTCAAACTTACAAAAACATTGAGTTTGAGTCATATCTAAGAAATGATTTGGATGTGGTTTGTGGTTATGTAACCAACTCTGCTTTACAACATCTCTTATATTAGGTTAAACTCTATTGTTATCATGCCAAAATTGAATAACAATTTCTCTTATATCATCAAGTATTATATTTGTCCTTACGCGTGCTCTAGTAGAAAATGCCCAAAAGCTCGGTGTTTATTGAGTGATCAAGGATATTAAGTCTTTCAATGCTTTCATTAGAGTTTTTTTATTAACTTGAAACATTCAACTTGTTTGCATAATCAAATATTATTTTATTATTAATTCACTTACAACACTAGTAGAAAGTACACAACTAACAATATTACTATTCCTAGTGCATCTCGACACCAACAAAGGTGATATACATCATGAAGGTTTTCAAATAATCAGAGAGGTTTGACCATGTATATTAGATGTCAAATCCTAGGTGTTTAATGTATGTCTCATTTTATTCAATTTCATCAAACTAACTAAAATCGACATCTTCGATAATCATTTAAAATTTCAAAATGATTATCCCAAATTTCAATGGCTTTTCTTTTGATTTTCCGTCAGTAAAGTTTGTCACAAATTGGTTTCAAATTTTTTTCATCAAGTTTGAATAAAATAATTAGGTTTCTTACGGAAAATATTAGGAGGTTTTTTTGTCAAATTTATTTTGTCTATAGTTTCAACCCGAATTTCTTTTTCACATTTTCATTGTCTCCTTCAATTTCAACATTACGAGTATTTAATTCAACTTCAACATTGATAGTAGAAATATTACATGGTTCCTCATTTTTACAATAGTAGGGGTCAAGATGAATCTCTTCTTGATTAACAAATATTCTACATTCGCTCAAAATTTTGAAATTTATTTACCTCTAATTTGTTTGGTATTATTTTACTTAATGACTTCCTTTTTTGATTTCGTTTCTTGTCTCCCATGATGTTCTTACTCGTGATAAGGAAAACATGCAGAAATGATAAAATTTCGTAGTAATTCATACAGGTAAAGTCAAATAGTAAAAATCACATGGTAATTAGAACATTGGGATGCGTATAAATATGATTTAAGAACCGCAATCATGCTTTATAAACCATGCTCATGGTTCTTGTTTAAAAATCCACAATCGTAGTTTGTAAACCACGATCATGCGGTCCTATCTATATCATCAAATCCAACCCTAAGGCTTGAGAAATCTTTGTTTTTCCCCAACCAAAGCTATGGAAGGTCATTATGAAGTGTAAAGGTGAAAAACTTCAAATTTTCTCTTCCATAGACTTGAACCATGCTAAAAACAAAAAAATTCGCAAAGATGGTCCCATCACATAGGGGAGACTGTTAGCTTCATAGAAATATTGATTTTAATGTGAATAGAATAAGATAAATATCATTTTATATTTTTTTACTAGCAATAGGACTTTAATAAGACATTTTTTCCCGTGAAAGTTCATGTCTACGTTTAAGACTTCACTTTTATTTCACTTATTAAAATGTACCAAAACTTATACCATCCCAAGCGTGGAAAAATTCTATACACGTTAAAAAATTTGATTTTGATATTTTTTGATATAGTTATGGTGAGAAAATAGAAAGCGCTCCATTTTCTAAATCTTATTAGACCACTTTCACGGAAAAAATCATAAAAAAATATTTCTTGAAAAAATACAAAATAAAATCCATCCCAAGATAGACAACTACATCTAAATTTTCACCAAAGGAAAAAAAAAAGAAAGATTTGGTCATCCAAATCTGCAAATGGACTAGAAACTTATAGGTTTTTTAAAAACAAAAACCAATTCATATAAATTTAAGTGTTTAATATAGATAAACTTGTCCGTTTAAAACAAAAAAAGTATTTTAGAAACTAGATTTTAGATGTTATGATTCATATTTTTATAAATTTATTTAATTTTGAGTGCGTGTATTGCTAATAATCCCTACAAGTTGAGATCTCACTATTTTTTACAACATAACGTCTAGTTATGACCCCCTTTTTTCCACCAACTTAGTGCACTTAGCCCATAATCTACCTTGTAAAAGGCGTGATGGTTATTAATATTCTTTAACATTATCACTAATCAATATATTTACTTGTAATGCTAAAGAGATAAGGGAAAACAATATCATTTTTGCTACTTGTATTGACATTAAACACCTCAAGTATCACAGGATGAGGTGGGCTAAGAAAAGACATATTTTCATAGTTATCAATCAAAGTTCCTTCAAATCTACTTATTTTATTGTTCAACTAACGTTCCCAACAGATTTATGACTTAATAATCTATTTACCCCACAATAGTATCTAGCTTCAAAGTATCATTTTATCATGATTATTCATGATAGAAAAATAAACTCAATTTCCTTAGTCTCATAGTTTGGCCTCTTATTCATTAATGTATCTGGAAATATTTTACCCATTTCTGAAAGTGTATGGGGAAGTTATAAACCAACAAAATGGTCTCAAGTCTAAAATACAATAAAATATACATTTTCTTAATACTATTTGATCAAGTTAGAATGTAGGAAAAAAAACGGTTCCAAGGTCATGAATTGAGCCAAATCGAGAGACTTAATGTCCCTTGATTTAAGACATGTATGAACCCAATGCCCTCAGACTTTAGTGAGATCACTCCAAAAAAACTCTCTATTCTAAAGATGAAGATCCCAAAAATATAATTTCAGGATGAAAAATTGGTGTGGGGTTACAATGAGATAACCCAACAAGCTATACCCACACCGAAAATGTAGAGGCAAGTTTTAAATATGTTCATGTTAAAATTAGAACAATTACCCGTGTCTACAAGAATGAATTCCTCCTAATGACAATTTAACCTTATAAAAAGGGATATAAACTTTATTAACAAGTTCAAGATAGAAAAGCACCTCAGCACATCGTAGAGTTCCTAGGGTATTTTCAGTCAGCATTCTATTTGTTTTTGCACAATGATTCAATGATTTCCTTCCACATATCCATACAAGAGAGAATTTTATCAATATCTAATACCCACATTCGTAAACTAAGGGCTCTTTCAACAATATTACGTGAGACCCCAACAATATGAACTTGAGGTTTAAAAATTCCTCCATTGCAATTTTACTAGAAGACGGACTCAAAGGACACTACAGAAAATATCTTCCAACAATGGGAACAAGAAATCATTACACATACCTTCCAGAGAATTTTCATATATACAGAAGAAAAAAATACTGCAGGTAGGGAAAAATAACCCATGCGAAAATCTACTATTATTTTTTTATTTTTGCAAACAAAGTTTTTAAGAACCAGATAATCAAAGAAACAGGAAGAGACAACTAGTACTATAAAGGAGAAAAATAAAGCAACCACAAAAACCAAATCAAAATGCCATTTCAGAAGAGAATAGTTCATTTCATGGGATTCTTAAAAATACCAAAATATTACAATGGTTAGGATTATCATGCTTGATTTAAACACCTCCAACTCCGTAACTACATCGACTTAACCTAGAAAAACACACTCAGAAACATACCTTGTTTTGGCTTTCACGGACGACCATATTCAGCCTAGCATCCACATTTGGCACATGGCAAGGAGTTTTGCGGCAAGGTGAAGAGTTTAATAAAGGAACGAAAACCAATTCGTGCATCAAGCCAAGAACACATATGCTAATCAAACACCACGATCAATAAGATGAAAGAAATTTGTCGAATAACTTTACATAAACCTTTGTAAAACAAATGAGCAAGTGAATATCATATATTATTATGGAACTCAATGAAATACAATGAGAATGGGCCTTTGATATAGACAAGGAATAACAATCTAAGAGGCCCCAAGTTGTAGATCAAGCCATAAATCATGGAAAGAACTAGTCAAGTCCATAGATTTATGATATATATAGACATAAAGGATCTAATCAATACCATAGATCAAGGAAAGAACTATACCTAACAATCAAGTTATCACCGAATCACAACACCCGATGTTGATCAGATTTCTAGTTTGATCACTCTAAGCATCCAAAGGTGATTGGATAACATGGGTGCTATCTCCAAGTTGTGGGACTTGCTACTTGAGATAGACCTCTAGAGAAAGCGGTTCTTGCTCCTAAACTACTACCCGCCACAATCTACTCTAATGCAGGTAAGCTAAGCTGTTCTAATCTAAATTTCCAAGGGACCGCAGGAGAGAGAATGCATAAAATGAAATCCTACACTAAAGTGGTGATACACCGAGAAAAGGAGGGTGTGAGATTAGTCTCCAAATGTGTGAAATACAAGAGGTAAAGTGCACACTAGAAGAGGTGATGACAGTTCACCATAATCTAGCAAAATGCATTCACAACAATACTCCAAGCATACACAATGATAATGAATCCTCGCAAGAACATAATAAATAGACACAATATTCTTATAAGAAGATTAAAGGGGCAAGAAGAATGCAAGAAAACACAAAGCAGCGGGGAAGATACATCCACAAACCGGTATTTTATTGCTTCATGATATGCACATGGTTCAATCTATTACAAGATAAGGGCCTAGATCACCATGCAAGGAGTCCACTACAAGGGCCTACAACACACCGGGATTCACAAGGCAATTTTGGCAGAGCTTTGTTACCCAAAACTCTCTCCTTTTACAATGATCCCAACACTCCAATTTATAGAAAATGAGAAGGAAAAGAGAAGGAAAATGGAAATCCTGAAATCTGTCCTTCAACCATCTAGTAAGAGGCATTAAATTGAGTGAAATGATTGAACATTACTTGCAAAAGGATCCCCATACTATCCCATGTGCTGCAGCAGAGAAATAATGATGACCATGCCTCTTAATTGCACTCCAAGCTACCAAATAAAACACTGTTCTGAACCCGGCCACGTTTTCTTAAAAAATCAATCAATTTCTAATCAAATCTAGAATTTCTTGACATCTTTGCATCGGTCTCGAACCATGATTCCAACAAGACCAATTTTGTGTGATTTCGTTGAGAAATGCAAAAGTTATGGCCTTCTGAGTGCGGGCAGCTATTTTGGGTCCTAGCAGCGTTTTTATCATTTGACAGACGGGAATGAGCACCGACTTACTGGAGCCGAATATGTTTTGGTCGTGCTCGTTCTAGAAATTCCAATTTATCAAAATCGAGCTCGGAGTCAAAGTTATGGCCGTTTGAAGTTCACGGGTCAACGTTGACTTTTCTTCTCTGCCTTCGCCACTTGGCTTTTCGCATCCCACGCGCCCCTTTGTCTCCGAATGTTCCCCATCGCTTGGGACAAATTTTCCGAACCACCGAAATGGGCTTCCATGTCCCTTTTCGCCAAGGTGACTCGTGGCGTGATTTGATTGGCTTTCGGCTCCTTCGGCTATGCGCGCTGGTCCGCGCGCCCCTTTGTCCCAAATGTCCCAAAGGTTCTGTTCTCTGTTTGCCGAACCGGCCGGTTCGCACTTTTTTGTCCGAATGTCCCAAACTGTTTGGGACAAATTCTCCTAATTCACTTTGTTCGGCTGGTTCGCGTATTTCTCGCTTGTCCGGAGAAAGGCCCTGATCGAAAGTTCTCATTTCGGCCGATCCGGTTGGTTTGCGTACTTAGTGTACCTCTCGCCCAACTGCTCCGGCCTGTCTATTTCAACAGTTAGTCAATTTTTTCCACTTTTCGGCCAGTTCGGATTTCCGCGTCCCACGCGTCCCTTTGTCCCAAATGTCCCAAATGCTGCGTGACCGCCTGGCGGCCTTTTCGGCCGGTTCGCGCCCAGATGTCCCTCATGTCCCGACTATTGTGAGGACTAGGACTTAGCCATTTTTCATGATTTTTCCTGGCCCGAGCTTGTTTTTGCAATTTTTCACATTTTCTCAGAACTTGCTCTCTTCTTCTTGGACAGGGGAGTTAGAAAAAATCTGAGGGGACCCTAGAAACATGACTTTTTGCCCTGACTCAATATAATTGCTTGGGACTAAAGAATTTGATGCATGTTATCAAAATTACCTTGAGGGGTGAATTTTGGATAACAACAACTAGATAATATCTCCTAATATATAAATAAATAAAAGAAATATCCACACACATAAGTGGGTGAGGATAAATACAATAACGGTAAATAATGTACCTAGTGAACATGAGATAAGGTAAATACCTACTCTAACATTTAAAACCTACGAAAAGTATTTGATCGAAGTTTTATTTTTATTTTTTCCACATACCTATTTCTTGTTGCAATCCTCCACCAAGGTAGTCGCATGGTAAGGCATTCTATGTTTTGGCATATACAACTACTAACTAGAAGCTGTGGAGAGATTTTGATAAAACAACCAAAATTAATGTACGCGACCAACAACCAAAAGGAAGAGGCGTTTCACACCCACAAAATGTGGGACAAAGCAAGCATTAATGAAATAATAAAGGAAGTAGGTGGCCAACATCCCCACACACCCACTTTTCCAGATAAAAACAAATTTCAATAAGGAATCCAAAGCTGGAGGGAAAAACACAAGTGCGCCCAACAAAAATAATGGCCGATGGTTGAGAAATAATTAAATTCATGAATAACTTGTTTAAAATTTGGGCATACATGGAGACCAACTTTTTGATAAGGGGGAGAAAGTAGCGGTTGAAGAAATTAATTCAAACATTTACCAAGAAATCAACCTCCCAAACAATAGCACCAACAAACACAACTCTCCTTACTCAAATCGAGAATACGTTAATCCTAAAATGAGGATGCTCATAAAAAAATGCTACAAGGCACCCTCGACAATGAGCAAGCACAATGATGACACTTTTCATTCCCACTAAAAACAACCACTTGAGACCAAATAACAACCTAGATTTAGTTAGAAAATTGTGGAATAATTTTTTTGGTTTAAAAGTGTTTGCTACAAGGTTATAAATCAACAGTTGCCACAAGCAAGGTTTAGAGGCTAAAAAATATTCTCAACTCATAGATTTTCCAATACAACAAATATTAAATCTACAGGGTCAAAGCTTAGGGTTAGAATATTTATTAAGATTAATAGGGAAATTTCTCACTCTCCCACCCTCTAACAAGATTAAGAGATTCAACCTGATTTTTCTAAAAATTAACGCACTGAAACCTCCTGAAATCATTTCCATTAGATAGGAAATTTTCTCAGCTTTTCCAATGATATAAATAAGTCCTCATAACTTCCTGTAATTCTAAAGTCATGGCCCGATGGGCCTTGGGAGATAATTTTTCCAAGGGGAAGCCCGTGTCCCAAGGGAGAAATTTTCCCTAAGCGGGCCTACAAGCTCAGGGAAGCCTTTAGCACTTTTTTCCCTTTGAAAAAAATGTGAAGTTCACAACCACACCTCCAGATGATGCTCAAGGAGGCCATGTGGTGGCTCCTTATTAGCCTGTGGGTCTTGACCTGGTGGGGGGACATTTTCTCCGAGGAGGAGTCTCGGCCTGGTGGGACTAGGGGAGAAATTTTTCCCCAAGGGTTGTTTTGTGGACCACGGGGAGATTTTTTTCCCCACTTTGGGAAAATTTCCACCCTGCACCCGCATGTCCACAAGTCCACAAGACCGCAAGGGACACATGGCGCCTCCTAAGACAAAATGAAGAAAGTAAAGTGA
>CM031240.1:51205825-51293651 GCA_018340775.1 Taxus wallichiana var. yunnanensis
CCATCCTTCTTCATCGGTGACTCCCAAATCCCCAACCACAACGCAATAAAAGATGTGATCCAACTCATGGCAACAAACAGATTCCACAAACATACAAGAAACATTTTTACAATAAAACACATTCCAAAATAGAATGTAGTTTACAACTACATTAACACATGAAAAAAATACTAAGGCTTCATCAAACAAGCCAAAGGAGTAAGAAATTATGGGGGATGTTGCTTATTCCTCCCAAAAGGGGAAATGGGTATTACCACTTGAGTTACAAACCGCGAAAAATTGTTTATCAAAACCCTAATATTCCTTATGCCTCTCCCAATTACCCTTTGTTCCTCACATTTCCTTAAGCCTCCCTGACCTCTTTTGGCACCCCATAAGGAGTAAAGAAATGCAAGCTATTTCTTTGTAAGATGGAACCCAAATCCCAACTCCCCAACCCTTATACCTCCCTAAAACATACTTATGCCTCCCACAAAATAAACCCCATAGTCTTCTCCTACACCATTCCTAGGCCATCCACCCAAAACCCACAAACATGTAAAAACATTCACAAATTAACATTTACATATATATATATATATATATATATATATATAAGAGAGCATTTCATGAGCTAAAATTTTTCCTCTCCATTTCATAGAGTTATTCCAAATTCCGAACAGCAATAGCTCTATCCCAAATGCAAGCAATCCAAACACATCCAAGCACAAGTATGAAACAATTTTTCCAAAACTCCTTCAAAGCACCAGCTCCTAAAATAGCAAGAAAATTCACCTAAAAATGAAGTCTCCAAAGTGAAGCAACCCAAAAACAAGACAAGGAATTCAAATTTTATAGAAGAGGGAAGAAAAGAGGATGAGGTGGATCCATGTAGGATGCCACATCACACATCCTCAACCCCAACCCCAAAAGTCAAATTCATTCTCTAATGCATAATAAATAGGTGGGTTAATAATATGACGCTACTTATACACTCAAATCCAACCCACACCCCAAAGGAGTGAAATTAAATCATGTAAGAAAAGTCTGCAATTAAAACATACAATTTATCTTCCCAAATGCATTATAAAGGTCTACTTTTGGCTCTCCAACCATAGGAAAGATTTGTACATGTAAATTTAAGAGGTGTCGACAAGTTTCACTTGTCCCACAAGCCTCCAAAATCATCCTCCAAGGACAAATTTGACTTTCCAAGAAGGTGGAGTGTTTCATACTCAAAAATTGACTTACATTACTTACTCATTCTTACAACCCTTTCAATCATAACCAACAACCATATTAATTACATTCTCATGATATCTTTTAATTAATGTACTTAACAACATGATTACTCACAATATTAACACCACATTAAATAAATAATTAAAGGGTAAGTTACCACATAAAACACATGAAAAAGTAAACAAAAAAGGACCAAATAAAATAAAAACATAAAATCCCTTGGTCACACTTAAAGGTGATCCCCCCCATGGAAATCCCTAACACACACAACACACACAAACAAAACTAGTTGCCATGGTGACCTTGTTGAATTCATCTAGAATTCCAAAGTGGTTAGTCTCTTAATCCGCTTGATGTTATCATTGTGATATTTTAACCCGCAAAACACAAATACCTCCTTCAGCCTCGTGGCCATATCAGAACATCTAAAATAATATAAATATAATTAAAATTCCAAAATCATCTAGATATATGAATCACAACAACATCAAAGAAATATAACAATATCATTTATAGTTTTATCAACAACTATATCATCATCCAATAATTTTCCATTTCTAGGTCTACTCACAATATCCAAATATCACAAGTCCGAACAACATCCATCATATAACCATGTCCAATAGTATATCATCATCAACATATAAAATGCCTCTAATAATCATCATGCATCATATAAGAATCAAAGTCAACAATAATCCATGATCAAATATCTAACATCATACTAAATCAAAACTATAATAATGTCCATAATATAATGACAAAGTGTCATCGATCATTATCAAAAAGTTGTCAAAGGAAGTGGGCATTATAGTAATTATTTGTGGTGTAATGTAAGCTTTCTAGCAAAATGGCATCAGTGCTTTATAGTATGTACATACAAAATTAGAGTCAGATGATGTGCTTCGAGAGATCGATCTTACAATAAGACACTTTTTGTGATCTCTTACCAATCCCCAAATATGTGAGATCATTGTACCATTGACTGGTTTTTTAAAATGTTATTTTATATTTATGACTATTACAAAATTATTTCCTTTTAATCGATACTAGGATGACTGCAATATAGCTAGTGAATTTGAAAATGTGAATATTAAAGCTTTGGAGGATGAATTCATTAGCTTTCAAGAAAAAAATCCTAGATGGATTTTTCTTTCATATTCAAATTCATCCTAGTGACATGTAAATTATATTATGTTAGTTGGAGATGTTTACTAGATGTTTGAGATGTGTTGTATATTCTAAAAATATGAATTTGAGTGGTCAACGTTAGGTAACAAGTGTGACCTAGTGGTAGAGAGTGCTAACGAGAAATATGCATGAATAAATATTAATAATAGATACACAATGATTTTAATGATGAGATAAATGTTAAATATCAATTTCCAAATCAAAAGCATAGGTCCAATTTATATATCTACATTTTCCCTCACTTCGATCTACTAATTGAAAATGTTTGATTAAAATAAATAACTTGAAACAAAAATCCCATAAGGATAATGAAACAAAGCGATTAAATGTATGTGTTTCATTCTACTATGTAATGGTTCCACGTATGTGAACATGTTTTCCATATGTAAAAATTCGTAATAAATCATAGTCAAGATGTTTGTTCAAAATTAAGAAATAACATAAATGTAAAAGTGAAACCTATACACCTTTCTCACCAAAAGTTATAAGTGCTGGGAAGAGTAAGTCAAACATAAAGAGAATGGTAGATATTGGTCCTTTATATGAAGCTATCTATAGAGATTTTCCTTATAAGTGAATTTTTCTCTAAAAATAAGGCAAGTTATGTAAAACTATCTCTCCACAAATGTTTTGTAAACACCCCATAAAATGACCCCTTTTCAGAAATGAGGGATGCTTCAAATGATAATTTATATCAAAAGAAAAATTAGAAGTCATGTAAATAAAGATAAAAATTATCATCAACGATATAATCCAAAATCAACCTATCAATTAACATGTTGTAAAGTGTATAATTCACGAGATAAATAAAGTTGCAAAGCACAAGTATGATGTATTATTTATAATATGAAAGTATTGTAAGTTCAAAATTTTGTATCTTCATAGGAGTAAAGCATGTCATGATAGTGTTCATGATAGGTTTCACAATTTAAAATAAATAATGTGTATATTTCATAAGATAAAAAGAGTTTAATCATGAAGTATAGTAATCAATGTGCCAAAATAAATGTGTAACAATCAAGGTTTCATGATCAATATGAGATAACTAATTATATAACTATGAACTATTGTGATAAAAATCCTATAGAAATGTGTAACAAGTGATGATATATTTGTAATGTTTAAGTTATTAGAACCACAAGAAGATCCTTCAACTATTAAGGAATTTATAAGCACCACAAGAATATCTTAAGGGGAAGTTCATATTAATACTAAAGTAGAGCAACATAATCATATTGGTTAAACTCCATACATGGATATTTTTGTAAAGGATCATCAATAAGATATGAAGGAAATGAGTCAGGATGGGATAATTTAGTCAAGTGACAGTATGAAACATACCCATGGAATATATGAACCAAATTTACACCATTAATGATGTTTTCATTTTCATTATTAGCCACCACATTATTTTATTTGCACTCATACAAGTGGATATGTAATTTTGTAGTAAGTGTGCTTGTGTCATGTTGCTGATTTTGATTATTACAAATCATTAGCTCCTATTATTAGTCATAAAAAATGACACGTTTATAAATTTTAGGGATTTTTATCATTAGATGATGTGGGAAGAAGGTCTCAAATGCTAAAGGGAACAAAAATTTTCAACCACAATAGTTCTGATTCATGTGAAATTCCAAGTGGTTTGTGGCTATCAGTGTTATTTCTAGCCTATATAGAATCTAATTTACACTATATTTTGGGAGGTACAAGTTTTCGTATGATCAAGGTCATAATCAAGGTTTTATTATTCCATTTTCTTCATTACATAGGAGGAGTGAAGTGGTTCAAGTAACGAGCTTTCAGAGAAGGTGAAATATGGTTAGCTCAATGCTTTTCCATAGTGTCGCTGCCTCTATACTAGATTTGGATTTGCCTCAATTAGATAAGGGAGATCATACCAGATTACATAGAATTATCTAGTTTAGATTATCCATGTTGTTATTTTTTATTACTTTCCATTCATGCAAGATGATTTTATTTCAAGTTATGTTTTGACAAAATTATTGAATTTTTATGGTAACTTTCCACTAAAAAAATAGATCGCATTGCACTATTTTTGCTTGTTGTGTTAAAATTTTAAATTATAATGTACATAACAACAATGATGGTATACCTATCATTGCAAAAATAACCCCTTGATATTTTGGACAACTTGCGATTCACCGGCTTTTGCATAATGCTTTGGGGCTTCGCACACTTCTGTATTTTCCTAACAATTTCGGAGTAGTTTCCATGGTCAGATTCCTCGCACGTGCTCATGTTCCTTCCTTTCTTCTTCTTAGGTCCCTCATTTCCTTCTCGAGCATGTTTTACAAGGTGATCGTATTCCTCCTCTCCAATTTTCAATTCTACTTTCTTTGTGTGCTTATTTTGTCCATCCTAGAACAATGTATTCCTCGCACGCACCTTCAGTTTACCTTCCATAACTATAAGTTTTTCATGTTTTTCCCTTATGCATTTCTCTTTACATGCTTTCCTTTAGGTTCTATTGTTCTTTTCTTACACTTCCTATTCTTTAGCGCATCTTCTTACACGCCTTCCTTGTGTTCTTTCCTTTTCTTCATGGCATGCTTGCACGTATGCTATTTTTACTGTGACTCCCATGCTTTCCTCGTGGGTCTTCAGCATCCTTTCACTTTTTCATTCTCTTACAAGCATGCACTCCTTTTCCAAGCCCCGCATATCCCCTCGCATGCATTTTTGGGCTTCTTTATGTAAAGTTTTTTTCATGTTGCAGCTTCTACACATGCACCACATGATTCCAAATTTGTGCCAATTATAAATAAGCGTACATGTCAAAGTCTAGAGACTTGGGATTCATTTTATATTTTGCAAGTGTGAATGGCGAAAGTCAACTATGACCGAATCCTCGTAGTGAAATAAAACATAACATGTGATAGAGAATTAGAATCACAAATAAATCTTCCATCCATGCAACCAATTTGATGGTGTCACATGTTTGGCATACTACTCTTACACTACAGATCTTCAAACATCCATATCTATAACGCATAAAGAATTTCACCCATGAAACCTAAAACGGAACAATAAGGTTATAACAGTAAAAATTATGGAATAATTTTTTTAAGGACGAAAGAAACGCGATAAGCTAATACTTGCCAACAGATGATCGTCACAAACCAATTAAATAAAATATTTCATCTTTAAATTAGATATGTAAATTCCTTCCTATAATCTTAGATTAATTTAATTAAGGATTCCTAAAATCATTTCATAATTTATTATAAAAATGTCTAGGCTATTTACGCTTCCATTTATTATACATACTTAAACTAATTCCTATATATGAACCTTACTTATTTATAACATAGTAGATTAGATTAATTAATAATGGTCGCGGCTTTTATAAACAAAAAACACCATTTAATTAAAATTTTCTAAAATCAAATTAATCCCGCCACTTCAAGTGGCCCCATTCAAAAACATGACCCATGTGATCAAATGATGATATCACCAACCCTCACCTACCATTCTGTAGGAACATTTCTTAGCCATTGATGAATCCACCCATGCCATCGATCTATTAGATTTCAAATTAACTCTAATATCTATGGAGAGTCTCTTTTATTCTTTTATTTTAGCTTATTTGGTTATTTTTGTTTTATAAGTGAAGGAAGGAAGAGGAAGAGAAGTTATGAGAGAGGAGGATGAAGCTCAAGGGGTGGATAAACACATCTCAATCTATTCCTTTTTTGTTTAAGTTAATCTATTCTCCTGTTCTAGGTTTGTAATTTCCATTATTTTTGTAAGCGTAGTTTAACCAAAAATACCCATTTGGGTATTTTTCATTTGCTCAAAGAGCTATATTTTTTGTTATAGTATTTACATTTCTTTACTTTTCTTTTCAGTGAATAGATATACACAAACACAAATCCCTTTATAAATATAAGTATATTTATGTATATACATAGTCTCATGGAAATTTAGTAACCACAAACATGTGTATTATTTAATCAACATTAAAATTATATATATAATAAAATATTTATTCATTAATATTTCAGGTATATTAAATTATAAGAAATTTGGTATATATATATACATATATACACACAAGTGTATATATGTGTATATATATAAATATACTTATATTTATAAAGGGAGTTGTATTTGTGTATATCTATTTACAAAGTAAAAGGAAAGAAATGTAAATACTACAACAAAAATATAGATCTTTTAGGCATATGAAAAATTCCAAATGGGTATTATTGGTTAAATCACACTCACAACAATAATGGAAATTACAAACCCTAGAACAAGGTAGAATAGATTAGCTTGTAAAACAAAATGGAATATATTTGGGATGCGGGTATCCATTTCCCAAACTTCATCCTCCTCTCTCATGGCTTCCACCTCTTCCTCCTTCCCTTAACCTAAAACCAAAATAAGCAAATAAGCCAAAAGAAAAGAATAAAGAGACTCTCCATGTAGAGATTAGGTTAGTTTGAAATCTAAAAGATATAATGGCCTAGATTGATTCATCCAATGCCTAGGAATGTTCCTCACAAATGTTAGGTGGGGGTTGGTAAGATCATCATTCGATCACATGGGTCATGTTTTTATGGGGCCACTGATCGGGTGTAAGGATTAATTTGATTTTATAACATTTTAATTAAATGGTGTTTATTTTATAAAAGCCACTTGACCATTGTAATTAATTAATCCAATCTACCATGTTATAACTAAGTAAGCTTCATTATTTGAATTTAGTTTAATTTTGTTTAATAAATGGAAGGGTAAATAAACCTATACCTTTTTTTAATAAATTATGGAATGACTTTAGAATCCCTTATTTAAATTAATCTAAGATTATAGGACAGAATTTTTAGACCTAACTGAAGATGAATTATTGTATTTAATTAGTTTGTGAGGATCATCTGTTAACCGAGGATTAGCTTATCATTTCTTTCATCCTTTAGCAAAAAAAAAAGTTCCATAATTTTTATGTTATAATTGTTGTTCCGTTTTGGGTTTAATGGGCGAAATTTTGTTGGAATTACAATATCTTTCGACACAGAACTCCAAATCAAGCGTTGTTGGTCTCCTAATGTGAGATACATTCTAGAATCATCAAAATTAGATTTTGGTGAGATTTGGTAGGTGAAAATAAGAAAACATGATTCAATCAAAATTAGATTTTGGTGAGATAGGGTCTATGGGATGTCAAAATAGGAGTTATTTGAAAACCCAAAATATCTGTAGGTAGTGTGAATTGAAATGTTAGGTTTTTTTCGGTCCAATCCGCATAGGTGCATAAGTGACACGCAGGACTCAAACTGAAATTTCTACACCAAGAGTAAATTAGTAGAGTCAGTCAAAATTTCTTATGCACTCGGGATGTCGTGACATGTAGGACCCAAAACCCAAATCATTGTATTCAAAGGAGATGTGGTAGAAGTGATAGTCAATTCGCCGTCATCCACAAATTCTGGCCAACGCTTGGGACAAGTCGACACCAAAAGCTGATTTTCCTAATTTACAAGGTGGGTCAAGTGTGATGTAGGTTGAAGTGGAGGTTTTGGTGCAATTCACACAAGGGAAATATGGGACACCATGACCTGAAATACCCGACATATTTGCATGCAAGGGAAAACACCAAATTAGTCCTCTAACTTCAAATGGCCATAACTTTTGATCCTGAGCTCTGATTTTCACAAAATTTGACTTTCTAGAATGAGCACAACATCCTATATGCCACAAAAATAGATTTATTAATTTTGATGAGGGTAGATATCTAAAAATAAAATAAACATCTTCAGCCCCAATCAATAAGATGCTCATTCCCATTAATGACATGAGAAATCCTCAGAGACCAAAAATAGAAAATGTATGGAAAATGAGTCATCCAGCTACACATTTAGAGAGACAGTATCAGAAGGAAGAAGATTCAAATCTTTGTGAAACTTACTCTCTTAAATGAAAAGAGAAACATAAGCACAACGAGAATCTTAAGAAATATATTATGGTAGATGATATTACCCATAAAAGGATGTAATTTTTGACAATACAGCAAACATGACACCATGTACTTTAAATTTGGTTAGCCTAGGATGGCTGCTAAAAAATCAACAAGATTTATCTCAGGAAAGGGCAGTAACCTGTCTATGTCTCCACTAAACTCAATTTTCACCACCAATTTTTTGACATCAGTTTCAAAATACAAAACATTGTTTATAGCATCCCAACACCATTGCACTCCTCGCATTGATAGGGACTCCAAATCTAAAATCCTTCCACACTCCACTTTATTCACCTTGCTAGTACCAAAAACATCAAAATATCACAATTAGAATCAACACCAAAATGAATTGAGGATATTGTGCCAAATGCATATATTCCATCATAGCAAAAACCAAAATGATAAAAAATATCATCTAAAAAAAACTAAAAACACCCAAAATTAATTTCTACAAACATGCATTATTTGCTATTGATAGTTGTCATACGGAATGATTCCCCCTTATTTGAATCCAAACAGCCCCTTGAATTTCAAAAATTTGAAGTTTGGGAGAAGTTATGCTGAGAAATCAATCTCCTATACCATAAAAATCAAGTCTACACTGCTCCAGATACTGCAAATCAATGTCAACCATTTTGGCACAATCACAACCTAGTAGAGCCAAGCTCTTCAGTATAGGACATGCACGAAGCATACCGAAAAAGAAGTATCATGTACACAAACACCAACCACTTCCAATGTATGGAGTCTTAATAAAGGACTCAAGCAGGTAAATTTTTAAGATAAATACCCCACAACGTGAGGCTTTCCAGACAAGGCAGAACATGTAATTTAATTGAGATTACTAGGACAATTGGGTCCAAGGTTTTTCTCTTCTAAGTTGTCCATTCAGAGTTCCAAATGCTTCAATGTTCTGCTTTTGGAATACAACCAAGTTAGAAAGCTCTTGCCAGAAAATGGGCAATAAACAATCATCTCTTCCAATGAAAACATTGACAAGACCATGTGGCTGACAACTGCATTTGACTAGTTCATTCTCTCATCACAGACTGTTCTAGGGAAAAGGCTCCATACATGTGTCATTTCCTCTCTCCACCTTTGAAAAACAAAGGCACAAATGGCCAGATCTCTAGCATTCTTAATAGAAGATAAAATATACTTGAACTACTGCTTTAGGAAAAACTTCCATAATCCCATCCAAAGGAACATCATCAATATCCATAGCTTGAGTCATTATAGACCCTATTTTCTATTGGTCAGATTGAGGAGATTGCCCAAGTGACCACATAAGCCAAAACCCTAGATCCCATAGTCCTTGGCCTTATGCATTAAAACACATATCCATAATCATGAAAACAAATTTACGAGAGAAGAAGTAGGGGATTTACGGAAATATAAACCCTAAAAATCTCTTTGGCCATTTTGAGAATGCATGTAAAGTAAGATGTGCTCACAAAAATCTTTGCAGTTTCTTGAGATGTATAGGGCTCTTTGATCCGTTAGTTTTTCTATTCCAGACAGGACATTTTAACAATTTATATACTCAGAAAACCCATTGAATTCGAGGGCCCCTATTTCAGAAGGTTAAGGCTTCAAAGGTTTAGAAAAGAAGGCTCTGCAATTGAACTAATTACAGGAGAAAAAAATTTTCTTATTGCAGCTGTAGACCCAAAAGCAGGATAAAGAGACACTCGTTACCGACCTCAAATAACAATTCTAGTTTGATGAGGTGTGGATCCTCAACATTGAGCAATCAAAATCCCTCCAGCTAGGGTCAGACTATTGAAGAATTAGTTTCTAAAATTGAAGACAAGCAATTTGATATTCTGATACAACATGAAAATCTGAAAAAGAGATTGGTGCATATCAAAATATCTATCTAGAAACAATTTGACCAATACGATTGTGGGCATTAAATAATAAGAGCAACCATAAGAATTACATATTGACACAAAAAACCCTAATAAATGTAAGCCAGAAAAATTCCGTTGATTATGCGCACCTAGCGAACCACACTTATCAGGGAAGATAACTGCCAAACTGGTCATAAGAGGAGGCTAAGAAATATATTTCTACTACTACATACAAGTATAAACAAAATTTAAATGCATACCTACAAAATTCAATTTAACGCAGGGGATTGACTGGAACTTGGAGAGCCTGAAGAATGAAATTATAGTGTTAGTGACCAGTATTTAAAGGTTAATGCATGCAAAAGCTATAAAATAAAATTTAAAAATAGTAAATCCAAAGCAACATGCAAAATTAGAAAAGCAAAATTGTTAAAAATAGCAAAACCATCATTTAAGCCGTCAAATTTGACACAGTCCCATGAATGTCTGCAAAGCCTTTTCCCATAGGGTTAACGCCTTTGGTGTAAAAATCTCCCACCCATGATGGTATTGTCTAAATGTGGAATTTTATTTCGTAAAAAATATTTAATTTATTAAAATATATATATTAAATTAGTTATTTAAAATGTTATAAATGAAAAAATGGTAGGAATTGTTTATTTTAAATTTAATATTAGAAAAATTTGAAATGTCATATTTTTATGGCAATTTCACAATATTTTAATTTTAAATTAGTTATTATTATTATTATTATTATTATTATTATTATTATATATTGGTAATATAGAAGGATATTTTCAAAAAAGTGGATTTTCTAGAAGGGTGGGTAGGATATTATGTTCTCTATGAATTATTATAACTATGCATAAATTTTGGAGCATCCACAATACATAAAATTTAATAAATGAAATTGTCATAGAGATTCCACAATTTTTCTACAATTATTCTAATTTGTGGAAAATTTGTGGAATAATTGTAGTAAAAAGTGCCTATATGTTGTAGTGTTGAAACCCTTGAGATTGTAATTTTATTTTTCTATCTAGGGTAAATATGAAGTTTTAGCTTCAGCATGCCTTCTAGATAGAAGAATATTAGATTATAAATACAATAGAATGATTAGTATTGTGCTTCGTATTGTTCTTCATACTTGAAACCCTTGGGATAGTAACTTTGTTTTGCCTAGGGTAAATCTAAAGTTTTAGCTTCAACACGCCTTCTAGATAAAATAATATTACATTAAAAATACAATAGAATGTTTAGTATGGTGAGTTTTAGAATATTGTTTATGATCGTATTGTGTGTTTAACTATGAGCTTAGTATCCCTTAGACAAGTTTGGCTATAAACCTATCCTCCTACCAAAAATCTAGCTTGCACATAATTTTAAATCCTCATATTATCATATATTTGCATAGTTTCAAGACATGTTGTCATACCTCAAATTATAGCATGTGTGTTAGACTCATATTATCATAGATTTACATAGTTTAGAGATCACTCCTCATCTAAACTAGGATTATCACTTTTATCATTAAAGGGTAAAAATATTTGGTTATTTATAGCATATCATCCATCACATTCCATGATTCTAAATTATTGGCATTCACACCTATGTAAAATATAAAATATATGTTAAATTAGGTTGCCTTCCCTAAAAAATAATTAGAAGCCACATTTTGAATGATCAAGAGCTATCTCCTAGATGCTTCTTTAATATTGAGTTGTTGATTAATCCTATATATTTTTCTATTCAAACTTCAAAGGTATCTGTAAAACATCATGACATGCATCCATCAATAATATATCCTATAGAACTCTATCCTTAAGTCAACCAATATTCTTCTCTAATTCACATTATTTTTTCATAATGATTTTATTCCTTTCATAAACCATTTCACCTTCTATATAAGGTTATTAATATCGTATCCATTCCAATCCTAACTTCCATATCGTCTTCACAAATACCATTTTTTTATGCTATCATTTCTTGTCACCACCATGAAACATATTCCTCTTGTTGTGTATATTGTACAAATAATGGGTCTCCAATATCCATATATCTCTTATCTTCATCTAATAAACCTTATTATTTTCTTCATTATGAATACTAATTAAACCAACTCATGTTCATATTATCGTAGTTATCTAGAGATTTAACTTCCTCTACTGCATACATGAAACTTGTGCACAAGTGTATCCTCATTATTTCCATCATCCTTATGTCCATATGGATACTCAATATTCATATGTCCAACCTCTCATACACCAAAACATACTACGTTATTGTATTGATATACTACATTAGTTTCTCATGATCCATTTCATTATGATCTTATATAGTATATTATTACACATTTAATATAGGAGACTTAAAAATATGTCACATGGGTAGTATATATAGTTGAGAGATAAATATTGTAAGTGGTGATTAGATCTATAGGAGCACGTTTTAAAATTGAGTGAGGTAATTCATAATCAGTTTGATGGCGCTTTTGTGAATTCATTAAAATTGGAGTAGTTATAAACTATCTATTGTTGTAGGTTGACCTAATCAAATCAACTCAAGAATGTTCTCATTGTATCTCCTCAAGGATTTTGTAATTCTTTTATCTATTTTTGATCATCTTTATGAATCTAGTATTACCTTTACTCTTACATGCTTAGGATTCTAGTAAGACCTCACACCATTTCTTATACATGTGATTTGAATCCCTACACCTTTGTGTAGTACCTAAAGATTTGTCACATGTACTTAGTGGTACCAAAACATTTTCCATATGTACTAGGTCACTACTATTCTCCATCTTAGTACTTTAGGAATCGTTGCACACTTTATATAATAAATATTAAAACTATCCCCTATCGCAAAGTTAATTCCAAATTTACCTCAGAAAATTTTGTGGACCCAAGACAATATCAACTAATGAACATATCGATATGACATGAATCCATCCCTTGTACTTTTAATATATCTTATTTTCAAATTCATAGTTTAGCTTGGTTAGCACATGCGTTACATTCCAATGGCTAATTTCCAAGTGTGAGGGATAAATTAAGGGATCTATTTTTTTTTTTTATCACTCTCCATCTCAAATTAGAGAATCAGGAAACCTACGTGTGGCTTTATCCCTCTTAAAAGAATCAAGTAATACCCATCTTCTACCTTTAATTTAAATCCACCATCACAAAGTTTGAGGCTAGTTCATGGTAATATATTTCTAACCCTAGATTTTTAACTATAATTTAATTGATAAATCTATCACATATCTTGTGACATGATCTAGAAATACATTATTTAGAATTATTTAGATTATCATCATGTTTTTATAAATTATATTATACATCTAGTAATCGTATTTAGGCCCTTAAATCTAAATTTATTATTTCATGTTTGTGAATCCTTTTTATTCTTTGAACTTCACGACCTAGGGTTTCATTTTTCATCCTTAACATATATTTTCACAATCATTTCTACGATGTAATGTTCTTACTATGGGGGCATCAAACATTTCTACACATGAAAGACTGATCCACAACATTATCTTTATGCATTGTTCACTTCATATATAGACTATGTTACTTTAAGTTACTTCAAGTATTTGTTTATATTTTTATCTCACAACATAAGGAAAATATCATGTTTTCTAGCTTCACATCCTTGTAAGAACTATGCACCAAATGGTCATAATCTATGAGAATAATCTAATATGATAATATGTGTGGTGATAAAATATCTACATCTATTAGATCTACATTCTAATAAAATATGTATCTATTATATATACATTCCAATAAAATAGCTAAAGGATATATGCATGACAATAAGAATCTACTAAATAAAAAATTAATCAATGTTGTAAAACAAGCTCTATATATATTTTAAATCATTCATGAATGGTGTGATCATGTATTTTAATTTTTTTGCAATGTTTATGGACATAGATGATGCAGAAAAGGAAGGCCCCCTCTCCTAAATGATATGTTGATTTGATAACAAAAGTTATGAAATTACTTCCCAAGAAAAATTTCAAACACTTGGTGAAGATGGATTTCAACAAATTAAAAGAATTTTGTCAACAAGAACTACTATTATGAAAGAAAAAAATGTTGAGAGATTATATAGTTAATTTATTAATTTGAATACAGTTTCTAGAGCACATTTGTTGGTTTCATTCTTGAATCATGTTGATATGAAGGAAACATTACAATTTTTGGGTGTCGATTTTGGATGGGGAAAGTGACAACATTTGGAACAAGATTTATTTGTGAATGTGTCTAAAGGAATAGTTATAGTGGGTAAAAAACTAGGTCTTCTGATAAGAGTATTTCTCATAGAGAAATATTAACTTTATTAGTAATTAAATATACAAAAATAATCGTTATATTAGCGCTACTTCTCAGGCCTTGGGTGTTTCTATAATGACTATCATTAGGTATACGAAGAGGAGGAATACATTGGATGATTCTACTATGGAATAAAATTAGGCACTAATGTGTAGAAATCCACATTCATTGAGAATAGTATTATGAAGGTAATTTCTATTTTTTGGAGTGAGAGGACTTGTGCTTCTCCAAATGTGAGGGATTTTTGGAACATAGGATAGGTCATAATGAGTATGAAGAAAATCCAAAACATTGGCAAAAAAAAACTCAACATGAGATGTACATCAGGTTTAAATAATAAAATTCACATATTAAGATTGGACAACGAATGTTTGATAATTTGAATCCTTGGTATGTGTGAGAAGATAAAGTCCTTGAAACATGTTGTTGTCATTATCACGTCGAGTTTGATTATCACTATCAGGTACAAAAAAATATTACATATATTGAGGTGTGATTTCATTTATAGGTTTATTAGAAATGATTATTTTGTTATATGAGATGTGATTTAATTTATGTAATCAAAATCTATGTTTTTTCAGTGTATAGAAAGTTACGAGAAACATCAAATGGTCTAAAAATTCCCCTCTAGACATGTGAGTGAATTCATAGCTTTTATTCTTTGCATAATATCCGATGATAATGTGGATGGTCATATGGCTTGCATCAAAGGTGTTTGTGACAAGTGTGGGGACTTGAAAATATTTCTAGAAACAAATGAAGAATTGGACATAGTTTAAATGGTGACTTGTAAGAGGTGATCATTTAAAAGAAAATTTAATTAATTTTAAATTTGGATGTACATATTTTATTTTGATTTTTATGTTTATTGCAAATGAATATAACAAGTTGTCCATTATGTATTGATTTTTTAGGTTCAAATACATAAAATATTCAACAAGATTTGGAAAGAATGCAACAAGGTTAGACTTGGTAGAAGAGGAAATCCCCGTTACAACATGCATGCATAGTTTCTGAAGTTTGATTAGTCCTTACATAAAACATTCTCACTATGCAAAGTGGTAGGCTACACAATTTAAGACCAATAGAGACATATTCCTCTTGGTTCCATATTGTCCATTGTTGATTTTGCTAGAATTATTCATTTTCTCATCAAAAATAGATTCAAACACATTATTATCATACTAATCAGGCTACCATCATGGTTCATGTATTTTGTAGGCATGCACAATTGGCTTTGGATGGGGTTTAAAGTACAAATGAGAATCAAGTTATTAAGAAGGATTATCACTTCTACATAAGTGATGATAAGGAACATGACACCCACTTCGTACAAAATTGTTTTGAATTATTTTTCCAATATCTTAATCAATGAGTAAAAGTAGATCAACATTTGGATTTTTCTGATGGTTGCACATCACAATTCAAATCCTCTCTCCCTTTCTTTTCACTTATTCTCTATCAACATTTTCTCAAAATACCTCATTTATGGATTTTTTTATAGTGGTAATGGGAAGGTAGAACACGATGGTGTGGGTGCATGCATCAAACATGATTTAAAGAAACCAATTTTTAATTATTAGGGAGATCGATTGATTGATTTCCACACTGTTGTTAAATGGTGTATGAAACATTTTGTAGTTCAGGAAACCTCACATGAGAGTAACATGCCCCACACAGAGTGTTTTGGGAGATAACAAGTATGCACATAACATATATATCTTGATGTGAAACTGATTACAAGTTACACATAAACTTATGTACATGTACATTTTTATTTTTATTTTGATGTTTGTTAAACTTTATTGATTTTGTATGATTAATAAGGTATTGATCAAAGGAAAAAACATGGATGTGAAAGGATTCATAATTCAATGTCTCTGCACTCTATGATGACTATGAATAGTAATAACTGGACAATCTGTACAAGAGATGATTTTGTTTTTTGTTATGAATGCATGAAAAATCATATACATAGTGCAATATTCAAAAACATGGTTATGTAGGTGAGTGGAAGTAAGTTCCCTTAGTTTTGGATGATCATATGGATTAGATCAAGATGATAGTTTTTAATATGTGCCCTTGATTTCACCTTATAATGACCATATATTAGGACTTGTTAAACAAGTTATTTTTGTTTAAAAGGATTTTCTTTGATCATTGAATTAATATATAATTTATAGTATACAAATAATTGAATATATTTTCATTTGATTCTAAAAAAAAATTTTTGTGCAATGATTTTGTTGTAGGTGATGTATTTGTAATCATTTCAGAAGAATAAAATCTCGAGAAAGTGGAGCACTACTTGTTGCATTGCATAGAAGAGAGAAAAAATCAAACAAGTGAAATAATAAGTGAGGAGACAACATTTTATAATAGTTGAGTTATAGTGCAAGGAACATATTTACGGCAAGTGAAATTCCTCCAAAGTGGGATTCACTTTTTTAGTTACTAACTAGACAAAACTTTATATCATTACACCCATCACATAGTTTGTTACCTGGTTACAATTGCATGAGGTGAAGAATGTACATTGACTTAAAAATGGATACTAGATATAGAAGATCATGAAAAAAAATTACAAGTCATTGAACAAGGAGTTGAGCCACTTAGTATTATATAGGACCTATAATATAATATATTGATGTCTTATTCAAATGGAATATTTTATCTATTTCATTTCTCACTTTGGCGTAAATATTTGAAAATTTTCTTGCTATGAATTTAAACTTATACTATGGGTTTATGATTATTAGTATGGGTGATTGTAATATGGCATAACTAGTATCACATGAGCAATATTTTTAAGTCTACATTTTAATTTTAACATGAGAAAACAAGAGCATTATCAATAGTCAATAGGATCATCTCATTCAATTGCATTGGATTCTATGAGATCTTAGATGATGTGGAAAAGCTAAAGACATTTCTAAATTGAGAGCACATTGTGTGAAACTATCAAGAGCACATTTCTAAATTGAGATTTGATTTTATTTTTATCTTATGCCCAACATCTAATCATATTTTTTCATTTTCTACAATCCCAACTTGGAAATTTTTTTAATAGACTTTTTAGTATTATCAAAGTGATCAAACTATTATATTCCCTCATTTTTATTTAAATTAGGTTGTATTAGGATGAAATAATCTAGATTATATTTATTACATATAGTCTTACCTTTTAATGCTTTTGTAAATGATTTAATTTTTTATTTTTAAAACATCTCTCAAAGAATACAAAACATAGGGCTTTATTTTATTCATTATGATTTTAGATTTTAGGCTATATTTTAGTCATTATGGTTTTAGATTTTATGATATATTATGAGTCATTATTACAACTCTATTTATCCTTCATTCCTTTTCTACATGGAAGGATAAGATATGAAGTAATCTTTATGGCTCCTTCTTGAGTAATATGTGTACCTCCTTTGTGCATCCTCATTGAATCTTTAATGTATAATCACTTTCATTTAAATTGTTATTTTTATATGGGCCTCCTTCTTGAGCTAATTGATTGGAAATGAGTGTTAATGGGTACCATGGAAATGACCATCAATGATTTATAGAGCCTAAAATTTGTAACTAACTAAGTGGGAATTTATGACATTTTCTATGGGAAATAACAAGGGTAAAACATGGAGAATAAGGTGGAAATAATATGAAGATAGTGGTGAAGAAATTATAAATAGTAAATTAACAACAAAAATAGGAAAAGGGATTGAGAAGGAAGGAAATTTTTCAGGAAAGTGGCTTTTATTTTTTCTTTATATTGATATGTTTAAAATAATGAAATAATGTAGAAGATTTCATGGTGTGAAGATGCACACTCACTATAAATCTAAGAGAACAAACTTATATGCTTACTTCTTGGTTATAAAATCTAATATATTTAATTTCATGGACTTGTGTATGAATTATTATACCCTCTTTGTTGCACACCCCAAAATTATTGGCAAGGGGGAAATGGGTTATGTATTTTTATTACCATGCTTTCTTTATATATAGATGCACATCATACCTTTAGTATGCTTATCCCATAGATGGTTCTAGGAATTTTTATATAGATATATGTGTGTGAATAAGTGATTGTGCTTGATTTTAGATTGATTTTTTTGTTAAAGAAAGAGAAGATAAGAATGTTTTGTGAACTTATCTTATTTTTACATCCCTCAAGATTCAAAATTCCATGATTGATAATGGATGGGGAGGGTGGCCCCATAAAATCTACTATTATGGAGGGATAACTCTTTCCTTCAAAGTAATCCAATAAGTCCATGACAACATATGTGGTGGACATTTCAATGGTAACACCATTGCTAAACGTGTCTTACACTTAGTTATTATTGTCCTACTATCAATTAGGATTATTTTGCATATGTCAAGAAGTGCGTCAAATGTCAACAACATTCTTATCTTATCCATGTCCCTATTCAAGATTTGTAACCTGCTCACGATCTTTGGCCTTTCTCGTAATGGGGGTTAGACCTCATTGGCACTATTAATCCTAAATCATCAAAACAACACCATTTGATCATCATAGCCACTGAATACTTCACAAAATGGGTTGAGGATATTCCCTTAACTTCAACTAAATTAAATCATATCATCAATTTCATTTATCAATACATCATATCACTTTGGCGTCCCTCATAAACTTATTACAGATAATGGAAAATCCTTCAAAAATAAGGATTTTAAGAAACTTTGTGACTTTTTCAACATCAAACTTAGGTTTTCATCACCATACTATCCCCAAGAAAATGGATAGGCTGAAGCCTCTAACAAAATACTTACTAAAATTCTCATGAAAACAGTAGGCGACACAGGTAGGAATTGACATCTCCAAATATTGTTTGCTCTTTGGGCTTATCAAACTAGCATATATACCCATAATGGTGCTATTCCCTTTTCATTAGTCTATGGCCATGAGTTGGTGCTACCCCTTGAACTTCAAATCCTATCACTTTGTTTATCACTCAAAGACTTTATCTCCGACAAATAATATCAACAAGACCATCTAGTCCAATTAGAATTATTAGATGAAAAATGTTTAATGGCCCTTGAACATAATCAAGTCAATCAATAACGTGTCAAATGTTCCTATAATAAAAATGTAATGGAATTTGACTTCAAAATCAATGATCTCGTTCTCAATGAAAATCAAAATTTCACTACCTTAAAATGAAGTAAACGTGGAATGTTTTCCCCCAATTGATCGGTCCATACGTTATTACTCACAATTATGGGTCAAGAGCATATCGCTTAGCCTCCATTGATGGTGAATCTAAAAGGAACCTTTGAATGCCTTGCACTTGTGTCCTTTCTACTATTAACTTTTAACCATCATGATAGTAGTTATATATAAGATCTTATTCCACTATCAACCAATCATCTTATCATTATAATGATTTGAAAGTATGTGTATTCCTCAATCACTATCTATAAATGGCCTTAAAGATGAGCACCATGGATCTTTTCATAACATGTTTCACCTAGAGAAGTTCCTCCTTAGTAGGAACCCCCTAATAATTACACCCATCTAACCTTGTACTAATTTAAAACATATCACGGGAACATATGTGTAGGTTTTGTACACATCTTTTCTCCTCCTTTAAACATCTAGTAGGGGTTTTCTCTCATCTCAAAATAAATTCAAAAGAATTTTAATAGAATGTTAAACCTTTGGATAACTATACAATTAGAGATTCAACCAAACTTAAACTGTGTAAAACAATGAAAATACACCTTGTGGTTTGTGTAACTGATTTACTATTTGATTATCAATTGTGATTGCTACCACAATCTGAAACATTATTAACCCAAAATATTATAAATAGGTTCTTGTGTCCATGGTTACTGGGGAAAGTAAGATGATTCATTAACTAAACACAATTTTTTTTTGTTTACTAGAAAGCTTAGAAAAACAAAACTTTTAGAGACTTGTAAAAAAGCTTTTGAGACCCCAAAAAGTGACATCAAGTGTCGTATGTGTTACTTGTTATGTAGAGAGTCACGTAAAGCATTAACATGACCTAGTTTGACCATTTTCACTCACTTTGCCACTCCTCTAGGAGCCATGTTACCCTGTTTTGCACTTTTAGAAAGTTGTCAAAAATTGAAAAGTTAGGTTTCGTAATAGCTCGTCACTTGGACCCTGAAAAACAAATTACCTTTCCGCCTTCAAAAACTCTAGTATTTTTACTATAGAATCACTTCCAACCCTCAATTTGGATTAAAAAAAGATTTTGGATTTTTTGAAGAGGTTTTTAGGCATTCGATGCTAATTGACTAGGTCAAACTAGACTAATTACGACCGGCTGCTCTGGAAAACTCATTGCCATTTGAAAACCATTCACCAATTCTAAACTCCGTTAGTCCCTTTGGATTTTTAGCATGAATTTGGACATGTAGAAATTCACCCGTCATGAATTTACTTATCGGAAGATAATTTTTGAACACTTTCTTAGCCTCTCAGCCAAAATTGGGCATTTTTGCAATTAGAAGGAAAATGTAAAAGAAATTTGTAGGACCCACCAATCTACAAAACCATCTTGGAAACTTATTAAAACTTGTAAATAATTGTTTGAAACTCTATCATGTGACTTGTGTGAAATTGAACTTTTGGCAAAGTAGTGTTTCTCTCTCTTCCCTATTTCTTTCTCTCTATTTCCTTAGTTAAGAAATGAAATAAAATGAAACAAAATGAATATGTGCCCTAACCATCTCTTGTTGCATGTGTATTATTATTAAAATGCAAATGGAAAACCAATAATGTTAATTATGCTAGATCTATGTGGATGCCATGTTCACACTCACATGGTTTTGCAGGATGCAAGTGAGATGGTGAAATGACATGGTTGTGATTCATTGTATATTATTGTAATTCAGGTATGTTAATGGAAATAAATTTTTATGTAATGATATGTTACAGTACATAATTATTATTGAAATTTGGAAATATGAATGAGATGCTAGATTTAGGAGTGCTTTGGGAAATGTTCATTTAATTATAGGTGTTCTTTTGATTTAGATTTACATATTATAAAAAGGTTGGATATATATATGTTAAATGAATTTGAATTTAATATCTTGATTTGCATTTCGAGTGTGCAATAAAAATTAAATAATTGGTGTGTTGTGTTTTTTACCTTGAAAATGTAATAAATAAATCTAATTAAAACATTCGACCTTAGCTTAAAACTTGTGCATACCTACCTTTCTTGCATGAAAAATATTAGCATAGAAGAATTTGAAATCGTATAATGAAATTAAATGTTCACACTTGATGGCACCTTCGAGTTTAAGTAAATAAGAGCTGAATATTGAGTTTATTTCCATAGCACAGCATGCTTGCGCGACATCTTTGTGAAACCGACGGATGAGAACGACATGATCATAATTTATCGGGAGTATGTAGAACTAATACTTCCTTACTATTCTAGTGGACTACCAATTCTTACGAAGTTAGATCTAGAGATTGATTTCATCATCAAATGAATTCCTTGTGGGTTGTAGATGAATCAAATGGAGCTAGTAAAATAGTTGTTACAATGAATTAATCCCTTTTAATGACCTCTTTAGTTCCTCATAGCTAAATGTGTTACCTTGGTTATTAACAACATACCACCTTGGTATTTCATGAAGGTTGTATATAATAAATATGTCCTCTCACCTTAAACTCATATATAGTTGGGGCATAGGTCCTTAGATGCAATTGGAATTAAACCAAACCTTAGGCTGATTAAGGGGTTAACTTGCGGGTGGAAATTGTACATAACTCTTACCAAATGAAATTGTATTTAAAATATTTTGACTTAAGAGAAGTGTAGAAACTTGAAATATGGTCTCGTCACCCCATGTTCCTAGTTGACCTTTGAACCCTAGTGAGAGGCCCAAAACCAAAAAAAGGTAGTAGGTGACATTCTTATGATTGATTTCATGGTGGAATCTAAATGATAAAAGTGGAATTTTAGCTTGCAACATGCTTTTAATACTGGAGTGTATAAGAGAAAAGAAATGGGTTGTTTCTTGCTAGGTTACACTCCTTGTTGTATGGATGTAATTAGTGAAAATTATGTGTTATTTTGTTTACAGATTGTTTTAAAACAATGTCAATAATGAGGCCATAGTGTGATGTAAGATAAAAACATATAAGAGTAAAAAAATGAGATTTTGTCACCCTTGGAGCCTTTATAACTCAATTATACATTTTCATGTGTTAAAAGATTATGAATTTCCCTTGTGAGATCAAACTTCAAGAAAACAATGTGTGTGTGTGTGTGTGTGTGTGTGTGTGTGTGTGTGTGTGTGTGTGTGTGTGTGTGTGTGTGTGTAAACCTAAATAAAATTTCTTAATGTGGAAATGTTGAATGGATTCAACAAGTTATTGAACTATATCAACTATGATAGGAAAATAATGATACCGTAATCGAATAATGTTTATGGGAAAGGGTATCTTGAATCTAAATGTAATGCTCCATACGACATTTACTCTAGTCTTCCTTTGTTGACCCTATTACTAAGCATTAAACATTTGTTGAGTTCCCTTTTAATCGTTAAGGGGGTGTGACCTTGTTACAAAGTTATTTTAGAGTCCTTTCCTTCCGTCGTACCTACTAGTGCTATAGTGCCTGCTTCCCTTCGAAACCTTGTGATATTGATTCGATACTACTGACTATATTATGGACATTGTTATAGTTTAATTTAGTATGACATTATATGTTAGATCATGGTTTATTGTGGACTTTGATTCAAATATAGTGCATGATGACTATTAGAGACATTTTAGATATTGATGTGGATATATTGTTTGACATGGTTATATTATAGATGTTGACCGGACTTGTGATATTTGGATATTTTGAGTAGACCTAGAAAAGAGAATTGAATTAAAGTCGATGATGAGATAGTTGTGGATGAAATTGTAAGTGATACCGCTAATTGTCTCTATGATTCACATAGATGTCGATGATCTTAAAATTATATTTATATTCATTTGGATGTTCTAATATGGTCATGAGGCTGAAGGAGGTACTTATATTTTGCATGTTTAAAATATCACGAAAAACATCGGGAATTGGAGACCAACCACATTGGAATTCTAGATGAATTCAACAAGGTCACCTTGGCAACCGTATTGTTGTGTGTGTTTGATTGTGTTAGGGATTCCCATGGGGTTCACTTTTAAATGTGAGCAAGGGGTTTTATGTATTTTTCTTTTATTTTTTTCCTTTGTTAATGTTTGCATGTGTTTATTTTGTAGTGATTTGATCCCTTTCATTATTTATTAAATGGTGTTTAATATTGTGAGTAATCTTGGTGTTAAGTTAATTAATTAAAATATGTCATAAGAAAGTAATTAATAGATTCATTGGCCTTGAATTAAATTTTTGTAAGAAATATGTAAGGGATATGTAAGTTGATTTTAGAGTATGAAACACTCCACCTTCTTGTAAATTTGAAAATTTTCCTTGGAAGCTGATTTTGGAGACTTGTGGGACAAGTTAAACATGTCCCATACCTCTTAAATTTATATACCAACCTTGCCTATGGTTGGAGGGTTGAATTTAGACTTTCATTATGTATTTTTGTAAGTCAAGCTATAAATTTTAATTGCACTTTTCTTACATGTTTTAATTTCAGTCCTTTGGGGTATGGGCTTGATTTGAGTGTGTAACTAAAATTGTCATATTATTCACCTACTTATTTATGGTGTCTTGGAGATTGAAGTTGACTTGTGAGTTGGAGTTGAGGATGTGTGATGTGGCATCCTACATAGATCCAACTCATCCTCCTCTCTTCCCCCTTCTATATATTTGAATTCATTTTATTGTTTTGGGGTTACACTCTTTTGGTTGCTTCACTTTTGGATACTTCATTTGGGGCGAATTCTTTTGCTGTTTTGAGCTCTTTCTTCTAGAGAAATTTTGTAGACTTATTACAGGCCTGTGTTTCATTGATCTTGGGTTGTTTTGCATTGGAAATCTTTCTATTTGAAACTTGGAACAAACTCCATTATGGAGAGGTAAGAGCTGGGCTCTCAAACTGCTCTTCTTTTATTTGTGCAAATGTTATTGTTGTGAATGTTTTGGCATGTGTGTGGGTTGTTTGGGTAGATGGCCTAGGGATGGTGTAGGAAAAGACTATGGGGAATTTATATGGGAGGCATAAGTGTTTTGGGGAGGTATAAGTGTGGAGGAGTTGGGATTTGGGTCCACCTTAAAAAGAAATAGGCTGGCATTTCTTCACTCATTATGGGGTGCCATAAGAGTTGGGGAGGCATAAGGAAATGTGAGGAATAAGGGGTACTTGAGGGAGGTATAACGGCATGTCGGGGATTTGGAATGATATATATATATATATATATATATATATATATATATATATTGCGATTTGTTCTTAGGCGGTGATACCAATTTCCCCTTTGGGGGCATAAGAAACATCCCCATAGTTTCTTGATCCTTTATTTTGCATGGTGAAGCTTGAGTTATGTTTGTTATGTCTTAATGTGGTTGTAAACTACATTCTATTCTAGGACTGTGTTTTGTTGTGAAGAAATTTGCATGTGTGTGTGTGTGGAATCTTGTTGTTGCCATGAGTTGAAATGCATTTCTTATTGCATTATGGTAGGGGCTTGGGGGCCAATGAAGGAGGACGGCTTCTCCTTTCATTGGATGTCTTGGTTGGGTGGAGAGCATTGCCTTTCTTTTGTGTTTATTATGATCAAAGTTGAAGAATGATGGATCTACATGTTGCTGATTCGAAGCAAAGGAAAAGACAATTTCGACAGTCCTTGTTGAGATTATTTTTACTATAACCCTTTTCCACTTTGAAGTGGATGAAATTGTAACATATTTTGTGATGGAAAGATGTTTTTTATTGGCTATGAAATTTTAAATTTGAAATGTGAAAGAGATGTACTTTGTTTTCTATTTTGAATGAAGGAAAAGGAAGATTTATATCTAGTCTTTTGGGAATGAAATGGAAAAGAAAGTTATAAAGATATAATTTCTGTTTTAATGGAATTTGTTTACCTTGTTTCAAATAATTTTGTGTTCTTTAGAAACTGTGTTTGAAAAATATCTCGAAATCTTTGTTTGGAAAGTGTAATCGAATTTTACACCCTCTCAGGTGGAAAACACGTGGAAAGAAATAGTAATTACATTCTTGTTCTACCTGTTTATTTAAGGAAATATAAAATTTTGGTGTGTTTTAGAATGAATTCATGTTTTAAACTTATTAAATATAAATGGATCGATTTGAATTTGAGTGGTAGAGCTCTATTAGAAAATATCTTATGCTTTGGAAAATATTTTATCAAAAGTATAGAAGCGACCCAATAATATTCAAAAGACAAATTGAAGTACCAATTGAAATTTTGGGATCAAAATGATCCCAAGAACCAAAAATAATTAAGGAATTCCCATATAGCCTTTCAATTCGGGCTCCAAACAATTTCATAATCGTTATTGTCAAATTGGGATTCTTTGAAATGTAAATCAACCAAACAACTTAACCCTTGTAATCTATCCTAAAATCTTCCAAGAAAAATCCTCCATGCTTGTTTGGCATGTTGAGAAGGAACTATGGCAAATTTGAACAAATTTTATAAGTTGAAACGATCCGATTCATGTTCTAAGTGATAGAAAGAATTTTTCTTTAAATTAAGCCTTCCAAATTCATCAAAATGAAATTCTTAAGGTGTCTATGCAAAGAGGACATTGAGAGCTTTCCATAAAGTCCTCATTTTCCAAGAACCAAGTTCCCTACCAAAAGTTATGGCCTTCTAAAGTTTTTACTTCATTTGGCTTCAAACATAATCTAACTGTCAAATTTAAATGAATAAAATATTCTTGGGTGGACCCGTGGGCTAAAACTTTCTTTTTTTTTTTTCCAAAATTTAAAGGTCATGAACTTTCATTCCGCTTAGCTAACCCGTAAACCTTCATTTTGTCTAAAAATGATCTAAGTTGAAAAACAAACATTATTTGGCAATTTTTCCTCCATTGTCCGTCACCCCTTTTGATCCTTAATCGACACGTGGCTTCGTTGGGTCTTTGTGATGCTCGGATCGATTTTGACCTTTAAGCGCTTTATCAAAAATATAAATTTGGAAAAATTTGTAAGTTTACTCCATAGCTCGGGTAACCCGCATGACCAACCGAGTGTTGCGCGTGGCTTCACGAAGCGTCGGCAGGACCGGATCTTTTTAAGACTTGGCCTTCTCAAAAACCTTTGGTTAAAATTTTCAAAATATCCCTATCAACCCACCAACTCCGCAAACAATTGTTGGGTGACATGTGGCCTTTTTCTTGCACCGAGAGCACGGGTGAATTGTACCCTTTTCTTCCTTCAGGTGATAAAATTCTTTTATCCTCTTTGCTTCACTTTCTCCACATTGGCTTAGGAGGCACCACGTGTCTCTTGCGGTGTTGTGGATTTGCGGGTGCACGGGTACAAAGGTGGAAATTCACCCCAAGTAGGAAAAAATTCTCCCGTTGTTTTGCAAAACAACCCTTGGGGAAAATTTTCTCCGCTAGTCCCAAACTAGACTCCTCCTCGGAGAAAAATGTCCCCCATCAGCCGCTGACCTGACCAATAAAGATCCGCCACATGGCCTCCTTGGGGATGATCGGAGGTGCGGGAGCGAACTTCACTTTTTTACCCAAAGTGAAAAAGGTGCTAAAGGCTTCCTCGAGCTCGCAGAACTGCTTGGGAAAAATTTCTCCCTTGGGATGCGGAGCTTGCCCTTGGGAAAAATTTTCTCCCAAGGCCCACCGGGCCATAACTTGAGAATTACAGGGAGTTAGGAGGAGTTTTTATATCATTGGAAAGGTGAGAAAATTTCCTATCTAATGGGAATGTTTTCAGGAGGTTTTAAGTGTGTTAATTTTTAGAAAAATCAGATTGAATCTCTTAATCTTGTTAGAGGGTGGGAGAGTGAGAAATTTCCCTATTAATCTTAATGAATATTCTAACCCTAAGCTTTGACCCTGTATATTTAATATTTGTTGTATTGGAAAATCTATGAGCTGAGAATATTTTTTAGCCTCTAAACCTTGCTTGTGGCAACAATTGATTTATAACCTGGTAGCAAACACTTTTGAACCAAAAAAACTTATTCCATAATTTTCTAACTAAACCTAGGTTGTTATTTGGTCTCGAGTGGTTGTTTTTAGTGGGAATGAAAAGTGTCATCGTTGTGCTTGCTCATTGTCAAGGGTGCCCTGTAGCATTTTTTTTACGAGCATCCTCATTTTAGGATTAACGTATTCTCGATTTGAGTAAGGGAGAGTTGTGTTTGGTGGTGCTATTGTTTGGGAGGTTGATTTCTTGGTAAATGTTTGAATTAATTTCTTCAACCGCTACTTTCTCCCCCTTGTCAGCAAGTTGGTCTCCACGTATGCCCAAATTTTAAACAAGTTAGTGGTGGATTTAATTATTTCCCAACCACCAACCATTATTTTCTTGTTGGGCGCACTTGTGTTTTTTCCCTCCAGCTTTGGATTCCTTATTGAAATTTGTTTTATCTCACAAAGTGGGTGCATGGGGATGTTGGCCACCTACTTCCTTTATTATTTCATTAATGCTTGCTTTGTCCCACGTGTTGTGGGTATGAAATGCCTCTTCCCTTTTGGTTGTTGGCCGCATACATTAATTTTGGTTGTTTTATCAAAATCTTTCCCTAGATTCGGTTAGTATCTATATATGCCAAAATATAGAATGCCTTACCACACGACTACCTTGGTGGAGGATTACGCAAAAAATACATGGGTATGTGGAAAAAAATAAAAATTAAAACTTTCAATCAAATACTTTTCGCAGGTTTTAAACTCTTCGCCTTGTCACAAAACTCCTTACCTATGCCAAATGTGGCTGCTAGCTTAATATGGTCATCCAGCAAGCCAAAACAAGGGATGTTGCCTAAGTGTGTTGTTCCCGGGTTCTGGTCGATGTGGTTGTAGGTTGGAGGTGTTTAAATTGGGCATGATAATCCTAACCATTGTAATATTTTGCTATTTTTAACAATCCCATGAAATGAATTGTTCTCTTCCTGAAATGGCATTTTGATTTGGTTTTTTTGGTTGCTTTATTTTTCTCCTTGATAGTACTGGTTGTCCCTTCGTGTTTCTCTGATTATCTGGTTCTTAATAACTTTGTTTACAAAAATAATAATAATAATAATAATAATAATGGATTTTCACATGGGTTATTTTTCCCTACCTCTGGTATTTTTTCTACTGTATATATGAAAAATATCTTAAAGGTATGTGTAATGATTTCTTGTTCCCATTGTTGGAAGAGATTTTCAGTAGTGTCCTTCGAGTCTGTCTTAGTAAAATTGCAATGGAGGAATTTTTAAACCTCAAGTTCGTATTGTTGGGGTCTACATAATATCATTGAAACCGAGCCCTTAGTTTCTGAATGTGGGTATTAGATATTGATAAAATCCTCTCTTGTATGGAGATGTGGAAGGAAATCATTGAATCATTGTGCAAAACAAATAGGGTGTTGACTGAAAATACCCATGGGAACTCTACGATGTGTAGCTGGTTTTCTATCTTGAACTTGTTAATAAAGTTTATATCCCTTTTTATAAGGTTAAATTGCCGTTAGGAGGAATTCGTTCTGGTAGAAACAGGTAATTGTTCTACTTTTAAGATGAACATATTTAAAACTTTCCTCTACATTTTCGGTGTGGGTATAGCTTGATGGGTTATCTGTTGTAACCCCACACCCAACTGTTTCATCCTAAAATTATCTTTTCATGATCTTCATCTTTAGAATAGAGAGAGTTTTTTTTAGTGATCTCACTAAATTCTGAGGGCACTGGGTTCATACATGTCTTAAATCAGGGACATTAAGTCTCTCGATTTGGCTCAATTCATGACCTTGGAACCGTTTTTTTCCCTACATTCTAACTTGATCAAATAGTATTAAGAAAATGTCTATTTTATTATATTTCAGACTTGAAACCATTCTGTTGGTTTATAACTTCCCCCTTGACTCTTTCATTGGGTAAAATATTTCACATACATTAATGAATAAGAGGCCAAACTATGAGACTAAGGAAATTGAGTTTATTTTTCTATCATGAATAATCATGATAAAATGATACTTTGAAGCTAGATACTGTTGTGGGGTAAATAGATTATTAAGTCATAAATCTTTTGGGAACGTTAGTTGAACAATAAAATAAGTAGATTTGAAGGAACTTTGATTGATAACTATGAAAATATGTCTTTTCAGCCCACCTCGTCCTGCGATGCTTGAGGTGTTTAATGTCAATACAAGTAGCGAAAATGATATTGTTTTCCCTTATCTCTTTAGCATTACAAGTAAATATATTGATTAGTGAACAAGGTAGATTATGGGGTAAGTGCACTAAGTTGGTGGAAAAAAAAGGGGTCATAAGTGGACGTCATATTGTAAAAAATAGTGAAATCTCAACTTGTAGGGATTATTAGCAATACGCGCACTCAAAATTAGATAAATTTATAAAAATATGAATCGTAGCATCTGGAATCTAGTTTCTAAAATACTATTTTTTTTTAAATGGAAAATTTTAGCTATATTAAACACTTAAAATTATATGACTTGGTTTTTGTTTTTGAAAAACTATAAGGTTGTAGTCCGTTTGCCGTGATTTGGATGACCAAATCTTGTTGTTTTTTTCCTTTAATGAAAATTTAGATGTAGTTGTCTATCTTGGGATGAATTTTATTTTGTATTTTTTCGAGAAATATTTTTTTTATGATTTTTTCCATGAAAGTGGTCTAAAAGACTTAGAAAACGGAGCACTTTCCGTTTTCCCGCCATAACTATATCAAAAATATTAAAAATCAAATTTTTTTAACGTGTATAGAATTTCTCCATGCTTGGGATGGTATAAGTTTTGGCACATTTTAATAAGCAAACCAAAATTTGTAGTCTTAAACGTAGACATGAACATTCATGGGAAAAAATGTCTTAAAGTCCTATTGTTAGTAAAAATTATAAAATGATATTTATCTTATTCTATTCACTTTAAAATCAATATTTCTACAAAGCTAAGTCTCCCCTATGCGATGACACCATTTTTGTGAAATGTTTTCGAGTTTTTAGCATGATTCAAGTCTATGGAAGAGAAAATTTGAAGTTTTTCTACCCTTTACACTTCATAGTGACCTTCCATAGCTTTGGTTGGGGCAAAACAAAGATTTCTCAAGCCTTAGGGTTGGATTTGATGATCTGATAGGACTACGATCACGGTTTACAAACTCGATCATGGGTTTTTAAACAAGAACTACGATCACACTTTATGAACCGCGAGCGTAGTTTATAAAGCACAATCGGGTTCATAAATCATATTTATACGCATCCCAATATTCTAATTACCATGTGATTTTTACTTTTTGACATTACCATACAAATTACTTTATGCAAAATTCTCACAATTTTTCCACATTTTCTTATCACCATAAGTGAAACATCATGGGAGACAAGAGGCGAAGTCAAAAAAGGAATTCATTAAGTAAAACAACACCAAAACGAATTAGAGGCAAACAAATTTTAAAATTTTTAGCGAATGTGGAATATTCGTGAATCAAAAAGAGGTTCATTTTCAACCCCTACTATTATAAGCAATGAGGAACCGGTAATATTTCTCATCAATTTTGAAGTTGAATTAAATACTCATGATGAAGATGTTTTTCCTATCAATGTTGAAGAAGAATTAAATACTCGTGATGTAGCAAATGTTGAAATTGAAGAAGACAAGGAAAATGTGAATAAAGAAATTCGAGTTGAAATCGTAGACAAACAAAATTTTGACAAAAAAAAACCTCCTAAGATTTTCCATAAGAAACCTAATTATTTTATTCAAATTGATGAAAACATTTTGAAACCAATGTGTGACAAACTTTTTGAATGGCAAATTAGAAGAAAACCCACTAAAATTTCGGATAATCATTTCAAAATTTTAAATGATTGCAAAGCGTTAGGTTGTGGAGCTGTTTTCATGTGTGAAAGTGTTGAAGATCCTATAATAAGAAGAATGTACAAATTTTTTTAGGCGTAAATTTTTTTTGGCCTTGAAAAAATGCACCCGATATATCGGGAAATGTGCTCTTCTCATATGGGCAAGATTTTTGACCCATAGGTTTATGGGATAGGTGTTGCCCATGGTTTAGATACCCATGGTTTTGTAAAACTGCTCAAGCGATTGTCTATTTATATGGTTTTATGCATATGATAGATACATGAAGAACATTGCGAGATGTGCTTTGCATTTGGCTATGAATTCTCAGTAGATTTTGTTGAGCATAGCTCCAAACGGATCAGGTATTGTATTGAAAAGAGTGGTGGCTTGTAATAAAATCCGAGCAAGTGATTCTTGGTGGACATAGCCCAAATTGGGTGAACCACATTAAATATTATATCTTTGTGTTGTGTTATTTTATTACGTAATTTTATTTGAGATCTGTAATATCTTACGCATATTATTTTGTCTTCAAGCTTTCGATTCTATGAGGGATTATTCCACATATTTTATCTCTTATTTCCTAACAATTAGTATCGAGCCTAGTTTGATTTGCAGATGATGGAATATCTAGGGTTGATAAATTCAATGGGTAGAATTTTAGTCTTTGGAAGATGCGGATGGAAGATTACCTTTATCGGAAGGATCTATATACTCCATGCGAGAGAAGGTGAACAAACCTCGAGTATGATAGATGTGGAATGGGATTTGTTGGATCGGAAGGCACTTGGAAAGATCTGGCTATGTCTTACATCTTCGATGTTATTTAAGGTTTCAAAGGAAAAGACTACAAAAGAATTGATGAATGCATTAAGGAAGTTGTATGAAAAACCCTCTTGCCTCTAATAAGATATTTTTAATGAAAAATTTGTTTAATATGAAGATGTCGAGAATAGTTCGTGCGAGATCATTTAAATGATTTCAATACTTGGTTGTGAATATGCTAGCTTCGATTCTGAATAGAATTTGATGAAGAAGTTAGGGCTTTATTAATTCTGTTCTCTTTACAGAAATTTGGAATAGTCACAGTAATGGCGGTAAGCAACTCGGTTCGAGATAACTCAAAGTTGAAGTTTGAGGATGTTGTAGGGGTGATTCTAAGCGAGGAAATGTGAATAAAAGCTCTAGTGAATCTTCTACTTCAGGAATGCTTTGACAAGGGAAACTAGAGGGAGATAGAAGAATAGAGGAAGCCATGGAAAATCAAAGGATTAGGAAAGGACAAAATCCAAAAGCAAGATAGTATCTTGTACACGCACTTTATGGAAAGCCTAGACATGCAAAGAAGAATCACAGCTTCGAGGATAAGAAGAAACAAGAGGAAGAAAACAAGAAGGCAAATGTGGCAATGAGTAATGTATGTTAGGATGCTTTGATTCTTTCTTTGCATAATATTCACTGAATCTTAGGTTTTAGATTCGGGGTCTTCCTTTCATGCTACTCCACATAGGCATTATTTTGTTGATTATGTTCAAGGAGATTTTGGGCATGTTTTTCTTGGTGATGATGAGCCTTGCAAAGATAGTTGGAAAAGGTTACATTCGGGTTAAGATGCGAATGGGAATACTTGTCTATTGAAGGATGTCAGGACATGTGCCTACATTAAGATGAAATTTGATATCGACAAGGCAATTGGGAAGGAGCCATCTCATGTGATCATAAGAAGGATTTACCTAGATATACGAAACATGTTTGGAGTTACGTGAGGATTGCATCATGGGAAACAAAAGTGAAATGGCACCAAGGTTGGATAGAGCTCTCTCTCGGCTTTCGAAAGGTAAAGTTTTCCTCCTAACTCCTCATATTTTTCAAGTTATGGCTCGGCGGAGTTTTGTGGGAAATTTTCCTTCCCTCAGAAAAGCCGTTTTCCAAGCACTCAAAACCTTTTGGAAATAGCACCGTTGTCCATAGAGCTCTCTCTCATCTTTCCCAAGGTAAAGTTTTCCTCCTAACTCCTCATATTTTTCAAATGGCTCGGGAGTTTTGTGCCCGAGGGCCCACTAATCGAACATGCCATGTGGCACCTGGAGTGGTGGAGCGTGGGGAAAATTTGAAAAATTTTCCAAATGCAAAAAAGAGGTAAAATTTGAAATTTTTTCCCGTCGATCCGTTTTGGGCCTGTTTTTGCCCTAAATCTTCAAATGGCCATAACTTTCGATCCAGAGCTCGGATTTTCACGTTCTTTATATCAATGGAAAGCTGGTAAAATTATCTACATGATTCCATGGTCAATTTTGAATTTTGGTTTAGTTTGGAGGGATAAAATCAAAAAACACTTCTGGTATGCGCCCATGGATGAGGCGACGTTTCAACAACCAATTTTAATGCAAAATGGGTCGCATTCTTCTCCAGCATGGTCAAAAATGTCAGGGCATGGGTTTGTAAGGACCTCCATGCTATTTTTAATGCATTTTGGTCAATGAGGAATGGCTCCCATGTTTTTCACATTTTCTCTCTCTGGGCTCGACCCATACCTTTGTAAAAGCTAGATTTGGCTCATTTTTCAAAGGATGAACACTTTTTTGCACATGCAAGCTTCTTTTTCACCTTGAACAAGTGATTTTGGAAGTATCGGACCTTCCAGGGGATTGTAACAGTTTTTACCTCTTTGGTGTTGGAATACAAGGATTTTGATGTTGAAAATCACAATGCGAGCTCTGTGAATGCTTTGAGTCCTTTGTATGTGTTGTTTGCTTCATTTCAAACCTTTGATTACTGACTTATCAACTTTGTGCATGATGTTTTATGTTGCAATTTCTGATTTGTGTCAATTTTCATGAGCAAAAAGTGCTCACCACTCCTTTGGTGTATCACCCTTATCAGTTTAGTTTCAATTTTTGCATTTCTTATCCCTGTCTCCTTGCAAATTAGGATAAAATTAGGATTTGAACCTCTGCAGTTGTGCAAATAATAGATCTAATCAGAGGAGTTTGAGGAACCAGCCTCTAATCTAGAGATTCCTCTCTCATTTTACAAGTCCCACACTTGGAGAGAGGTTTCAATGTTGTGCAATCACACTGGATGCCTAAAACATCAATTTAGAAACCTGATTTGCATCCAGGGGTGTTGCTGATTTGCAACAACAGTTTTGGCACGCCCGGTGGGACCTTAGAGGTCTCATTTTCATTGCAGCAAAGTTGATGTGCATCTGCTGCAATTTTCTTGCTTAAAAGAGCTATAAATTGCACATCTGGTGACTCCAAGGAAGAAGAATCAGCTGGTTTTAGCAGTGCAGACCTGAAAACTCATGAGAAGAATCACTACAAGGTCAAGAGCTGGAGAAGAAGAGGCGTTGTTTGAATATCTGCAGTTATCTCCAAGAGTAAGGCAAAGTGGGAGGAGAATCCAAGGTCTCCATCTCCACCAAAGAACTCTCTCAACTCCTCCACAGTAGGCCTTTCATTCATCAACAAGGGTTCTAAGACCAATTAGAATGGCACAAAACAACCCCTATGTCAATTTCACGGGCAGTGACCCCACTTGCCCTCAATGCACAACATCAATTCCAATTGCAGCCTTGAAGAACATTCCATACTTCACTTTGGAGAGAATCGGACTACTCAGTGATCATGTTAAAGACATTGCCAACCTTTGTGCAATTCATGAAATCAATGAGATGCAAGTGGTTTGTCAAATTGCTTGGCATCTTCATTCAGGGAAAGCATTGCAATGGTTTAGAAGTCTTGCCTCGGGTTCTATTCAAAATTGGAACCAGCTATGTATAGCACTTCATGAGCAATTTGGAGAGAAGGAGACAACTTGTCTCTTTTGGAGCAGTGACAACCATCGAGAGAGCTCCCAGATGAGCGGTGGCCCAGATTTCAACTTCAGATTTCAAAGGACTTGGGAGAGAATTCCAGTGGCAGTCAGGCCAACAGCGAAGGTGCTTTTCTCTACTACCTCAAAGCTCTAAATTCTGATATTTCTATGTTGATTCAGTCCATGGGAGGCATAACTATCCCTATGGCTTATAGCATTGCCATTAGGGCTGAAAATTGTTTGATCTAAGCTGGAAAACTAGCCCCTAGACCTCCCATGCCATTGTTTCCAAGTTTAGAGAGCCCAAACACTAATCAAGCACCTAATTTGGCTCCTTCTCCCACTCCTAGAAATCAGAGTTCAAATGAAGCTTCTACTTCATCTCCAAGTGCCCCAAATGAGCTTCAAGAAGTCATGAAGCAATTGCAAAACCTAGGCAATGAGCTGGTTACTCTCAAGAGGCAACAAGCCCAAGGTTTTAGACCTTCTTATCAGCCCCAAGCTCAGCCTAACAGGCAGCCATACCAACCACAAAGACCACCTAATCCAGCTGCAAATATAAATCAAACAAGGCCTCCTGCCAATAGACCATTTCAGCCCTATAATCCTAATGCCATATCTGCCTCTAAGGCATTGGTGCCAACACAAAACAACATTGCTCGGGAGTATGATTGGTGTTTTCCATGCGATGAACCTCATAACCAATCCATGTGCTTGATGGTGCTTTGAATCAAGCATTAATGGTGACAACTCTTTTGGTGTGGAGGGTGAGGCGAGTCGAAACAACCAACAACAAGAAAACATTCCAACAACAATCAGCCCCAAATGACACCACATTGGTAAATTGGCGGCGAGAGATTTTGTGGCATGAATCAGATAGTCTCTCAAGGTGTTGCAGCCAACACAAGGTCAAAAAGAAGGAATTTGGGTGAAGAGCAGCCATTAGCTCCAACCAATCCACAACCTTCCATGGCTCCACAAATGGTTGGCAAACAAAATCCAATTTCAAATGCACAAGGGCAGCCAAGAACAGCTCCTAGACCAACTCAAATACCAGTTGTTGCTGCCCACATGCAAGGAGTGAATGTGCCAACCAAGGGACAGCAAAGAGATCCTTCATCACCATTCAGTATCATTGATCAGATGAAGAAGACAAATGTAAATATATCAATGTGGGAATCCCTATCTATCCCAGGCCAAAGAGATTTGCTACAAGCTGCCATGAAGGACTGGCCAACTTCGAATCAGCAAGTTCAGATGCAAGAGAAAGTGCTCACAAATGCTGCCCAGCCTGAGGGAATCATGGAGGACAGCAAGGTAAAATGTTGAAGCCCCCTCCTTTCTATGTTTCATTAATCATTGGAAATCAGTTAGTGCACAATTGCATGATAGATTCCGGGCAAGTAGCTCAGTGATGCCTAAACAAATAGCTGATCAGCTAGGGCTCCAGTATGAAACCATATCCAAAGGGGTAGTGCAGTTGGATGGGACAGCAGTAACAATAGTTGGAGTGATTAGAAACTTGAGTCTTACCTTGCATGCATGTCCAAATGTTGTTGTTTACAAGATGTATCAATTATAGACCTTCCACCACTCTTTGCCCTATGCTTGTCAAGGACTTCACAGCCAAGATTGGAGGATATTTGTCTGCTGATTGGTCACACATGCTGTTTAGAATGAGGTATGGAACCAAAGCTACAATCAGTCTGAACCTATTGCAAAACTTCCACATTGAGCCCTACACTCCAAGTCAGATCAATGCCAATTGTTCGACATTTGATCAAGAAGATCACCCAAGCACTGATGAAGCTGACACCAAGGTTGGAAGCATCCCAGATCTAACTCTTGATGAATGGGCAAACAAGGTGCATGCTTTTGATCCTTATCAAGTAGAAGAATCTGAGCTAGGGGTCTATTGCATACATGAAGAAGATCAGCCCATTCCTAGCATCACCAAGCCAAACCATAAGGATGACAATGAGGTATGGCAGCTGTTTTTGATGGATCAAGGAGTAGACAAGGTGCGGGAGGTGGAGCCATGCTTGTTTCACCTCGAGGAGTAAAGTACTATTCAGCTTTTAGATTTCAGTTTGCATGCTCCAATAACAACTGCTGAATATGAAGCCTTGGTGCGAGGATGCATTGGGCAATAAAGAGAGGAATAAAGAACTTGCAGTCTTTGGTGACAGTGAATTGATTGTAAATCAGGTCAAGGGACAGCATGCTTTGCCAGAATGATCTACTCAAGTGCTACAAGAATAGGGTGTGGGACCTCATGGAAGATTTTGAGGGTTTTGGCATCAAATCCATTCCTAGGAAAGAGAACCAAGCTGCTGAGAGGCTTGCAGCAATAGGGGCAGCCTTTGACATTGTGGAAAGCATTCAAAGACAAGGTACATCCAAACATCCATGTGATTGTGAGGCCTTCAGTGCCGGATAACAATGTCAGTTGGCAAGTGTTTGAGAATGACCAGCAAATCATCCATTTCTTGCAAGAAGAAGTTGAGTTCTCAGCTAAGAATCAAGAAAAATTGGAACAGCAATATGGTGACCAAGTGGTACAGTGAGAACTAACAAGCTGCCCAGGGACTTATCACTTTGGAGTCCATTTTTAATCCCAATGATCAGTTTAGGAAGGAAAAGCAAACATTCGGTCAAGAGAGAGATTCGGTATCCATCTTGGTGGAAGAGAACAAACCATTGCAAATTGGAAAGATGACAATTGAACAAGAAAGGTATGAGTTCATGCGGTACATGTCAAGAGTTCCACTGATGTGTTTTTTGGAGCTATGAAGACTTGAAAGGTTTCAATCCCAACTTAGCTCGGCATACCATTGAATTGGATCCAAATACTAAGCCCATCGGGCGAAACAAAGACCGATCAATCCACACATGGAGCCTCTCATGAGGAAAGAATTGAACAAGTTGATTGAGTCAAGGATCATATTCCCAATCAAGCATTCTAGTTGGGTTGCCAACTTGGTTCCAGTCAGAAAGAAGAGTGGAGAGATCAGATTGTGTGTTGACTTCAGAGACTTGAATAGAGCATCTCTCAAGGACCATTACCCACTCCCTTCCATGGAGCAAATCTTGCAAGTTGTGGCTGGCTCTGAGAGGTTTTCACTACTTGATGGCTACTCAGGCTACAATCAGATTATGGTGAAGGAAGAAGACCAGTTCAAGACAGCCTTCACAACCAAATGGGGAACTTATGCATACAGGAAAATGCCATTTGGGCTGTCCAACGCTGGTCTTTACCTTCGAAAGAGCAATGGACATGGCGTTCAAAGGTTTGATTAACAACATGGTGCTGATATACCTTGATGATATCACTATTTTTTCCAAAAATGCAGCAGACCACCTCTCTCATTTGAGACAAGTCTTCACGAGGTGCAGGAGATTTGGAGTGTCTTTGAATCCTAAGAAGTGTATCTTTCTTGCACATGAAGGAAAGCTCCTTGGCCATATTGTCTCCAAAAGAAGGATTAGCGATTGATCCGAGAGAGGTTGAAGCCATAAGAGCACTACCATTGCCAAGCCACAAGAAAGCCCTTCAGAGTTTCTTGGGGAGGATAAACTTTGTTCGGAGGTTTGTCCCAGATTTTGCAGCCCTTGTCAAACCTATCACCAAAATGTTAAAGAAAAGCATGGCTTTCAGTGGACAGCCAGAAGGCAAGGAGAGTTTTGAAGCAATCAAAGAAGCCATCTCTCAAGCACCAACTCTCATCAACCCGGACTTCTCCAAGGATTTCATCCTCTATGCATTTGGAGGTAATGATACTATTTCTACCATTTTGGTACAGCAGAACAAGGACAATGATGAGCAGCCAATTGCTTTCTTCAGCCAGAGCCTAGATGACTATGAGGTGAGGTATTCTTTTATTGAGAAGCATGTACTTGCAGTAATCAGAAGCTTGAAGAAATTCAAGCATTTAGTCTCAAACAACAAGGTCCAGTTGCTGGTCTCTCATGTTGGGGTTAAAGACTTCCTCCTCAACAAGGATTTGAATGAGAAAAGGGCAGGTTGGATCACTCGTGTCATGGAGTATGACATTGAGATCAAGGTCACCAAGCTGGTAAGAGGAAAAGGATTGTGTGAGCAGCTGATTTTGGGGAAGCAAAAAGAAGTATGCAATGAAGAAGAGGCTGTTTTGACAGTTCAAGACAGCCATGAGCCAAGTGGCACTCAAGAAGAAAATAATGTTGTCCCCACTCCTTGCTGGACCCAAGGTATAATACACTTCCTAAGCACAGGCCTATGCCCTCTGGAGATGAACAAGACCCAAAGACACTTGAGATTACAGGTTGTCCCATATGCCATAGTTGATGGTGTTTTGTTCAAGAAAGATGTGAATGGAGTGCTTCTTTGAGATGCATTAGCACAAATCAGATTCATAGGGTGTTGGAAGAGTTCCATGGTGGACCAGCTGGTGGTCATTTTGCACCGAGAGTGACAGCTCTAAAAATTATGAAGGCTGGTTATTATTGGCCCAAGATTTTTAGTGATTGCTTTGCATGGATCAAGAGGTGTAAAATTGTGCATTCTTCACGGGAAAGAGACTTGCTGCCCTTCCATTGCATCCAATCTCAGTTGACCAGCCATTCATGCAATGGGGTTTGGACTTCATTGGAGTCATTAATCCCAATTCAAGCCAAGGGCACAAATGGATTTTGACAGCCACAGACTACTTCACCAAGTGGACTGAAGTAGTAGCACTCAAAGAAGCAAATGAGTCTAGCATCTTAGACTTCTATGAGGGGATAGTAACCAGATTTGGCATACCTACTACAATAATCTCAGATAATGCATTGGCATTCATTGGATCCAAGGTGACTGAGTGGGCTGTCAAGAACGGGATCTACCTAAGTACTTCATCAAACTATTACCCTCAGGGTAATGGCCAGGCTGAATCTACAAACAAGAACTTGTTGAGGATCATTAGGAGGACTCTTGATGAGAATCAGAGGTCTTGGCATACCAAACTGAAATCAGCCTTATGGGCTGATAGGATAACTCCCAAGAGATCCACGGGTAACTCTCCATTCAGGCTTGTTTATGGAAGAGAGGCAATCTTGCCCATGTCACTTGAGTTGCCAACATTGGAACTCATGAAGCGTTAGAGTTGCTAGAGTTTGGGCCCATGGAGGTGAGATATGCGAGTTGATGGAGCTCGAGAGATCGGAGATCGGGCATCCCAAGCAATGGAGAAGGATCAAGCTTTGATCAAGAAGACCTTTGATAGGAAGGCCAAGAGTAGATCTTTCCAAGTTGGAGATCTAGTGTTAAAATGGGATGCGAGATAGAGAAAACCGGGAAGGCATTCAAAATTTGATGCCATTTGGAGTGGCCCATACATGGTCACAAAGTGTAAGGACAACAATGCCTTGATTGTCTTCATTGGATGGTGAAGAACTACGATTCAGTCAATGGAATCTATCTAAAGCATTGCTTCTAAAGGGAAATTCTCCACCTTGTAAATATTAGCTTAGGTTTTCATTCCTCCAAGTGCTTGTGCACATTGTTTTTTGTAGGTTAGTTTTGCTTTCCCTAAGTGCTTTGGCACACTTGTTGTCCTGGAGATGTTTTGCGAGTCCTTGCTTCCATCGGGTGATTTTCCATCTTCCTCTTTGCAACATTCTAAGTCGGTTGGGGTTCCAAATCAAGTGACTCCATGCCCAATGGATTGCTTCGGCAAGGGTATTTTCATCTAGCGGGCGAGATGACCCCTACGAGTCACCAAAATTGTTATCCCAAATGTGCCCCTGCTCATTTTGTGGCTAACTCCTTTACATCTTTCCTTCTCTTGTGCCTCGTCTCCAATTTTTTGTTTTCTAGGCACTCAAAACCTTCTAGAAATGGCACCATTGGATAGAGCTCTCTCTCGGCTTTCCGAGAAGGTAAAGTTTTCCTCCTAACTCCTCATATTTTTCAAGTTATGGCTCGGTGGAGTTTTGTGGGAAATTTTCCCTTAGAGGCCCATGACCAATCGGAACGTGCCACATGGCACCCGGAGGAAAAATGGTGGAGCATGGGGAAAAATGTTTTGAAAAAAATTCCAAATGCAAAAAGAGGTAAAATTCAAATTTTTTTCCCGCCGATCCGTTTTGGGCTTGTTTTTTCCCTAAATCTTCAAATGGCCATAACTTTCGATCCAGAGCTCGGATTTTCACGTTCTTTATATCAATGGAAAGCTGGTAAAATTCTCTACATGATTCCATGGTCAATTTTGAATTTTGGTTCAGTTTGGAGGGAGAAAATCAAAAAACACTTCTGGTATGCGCCCATGGACAGAACTGACATTTCAACAACCAATTTTAATGCAAAATGGGTCGCATTCTTCTCCAGCATGGTCAAAAATGTTAGGGCATGGGTTTGTAAGGACCTCCATGCTATTTTTAATGCATTTTGGTCAATGAGGAATGGCTCCCATGTTTTTCATGTTTTCTCTCTCCTGGGCTCGACCCATGCACTGTAAAAGCCAGATTTGGCTCATTTTTCAAAGGATGAACACTTTTTGCACAGAAAGCTTCTGTTTTCACCTTCAACAAGTGATTTTGGAAGTATCAGACCTTCCAGGGATTGTAACAGGTTTTTCTGCCTCTTTGGTGTTGGAATACAAGGATTTTGATGTTGAAAATCACAATGCAGGCTCTGTGAATGCTTTCAGTCCTTTGCATGTGTTGTTTGCTTCATTTCAGACCTTTGATTACAGTTATCAACCTGTGCATGATGTTTTATGTTACAATTTCTGATTTGTGTCAATTTGCATGAACAAGAAGTGCTCACCACTCCTTTGGTGTATCACCCTTATCAGTTTAGTTTCAATTTTTGCATTTCTTATCCCTGTCTCCTTGCAAATTAGGATAAAATTAGGATTTGAACCTCTGCAGTTGTGTAAATAATAGATCTAATCAGAGGAGTTTGAGGAACCAGCCTCTAATCTAGAGATTCCTCTCTCATTTTTACAAGTCCCACACTTGGAGAGAGGTTTCAATGTTGTGCAATCACACTGGATGCCTAAAACATCAATTTAGAAACTGATTTGCATCTAGGGAGTGGGTGCCGCTGATTTGCAAAATAACAACGATTACTTTTTATTGATGATACAACAAGGAAATTTTGGGTTTATTGTATTAAAAACAAATCTGATGTATTTGACACTTTTGTTAAATGAAAAGCCTTGGTAGAGAATGAAACAGTTCTTAAGCTAAAATGTCTCGGAGTCGATAATGGAGGGGAGTATCAGCAAAGAATGAATTGATGATTACTATTCTAAGAATGGAATCTGCAGTGAGGCAAAATATGGTTCCAAGAACTCCATAATAGAATGGGGTATTAGAAAGCATGAATAGAACAATAATGGAATGCGCTAGGAGCATGAGGATACATGCAGACTACCTCTTTCCTTTTGGGCAAAGCGGTGAGCACACATTGTGTACTTGATAAACAGAGGACCCTCAAGTTCCTTGGATGGAGGCATACACCCGAGGAGGCTTGGTATGGTAAGAAAGTTGATTATTCATTTCTTAGAGTCTTTGGATGTGAGGTGTTTGTTCATATAGACAAGGATGATAGGACCAAGCTAGAGGCTAAATCAAAAAAATGTACTTTCATCATTGGTTATGGTGGTGATGACTTTTAATATAAATGTTGGATTATTAAGGACAAGAAAATCATTCGATCTAGGGATGTGGTCTTTAATGAGAAAGTCATGTATAAGTAGTAGTTGGAGGAAAACAGGAAGAATCCAAGAAAGAATATGCAGAGTAGAGTATCTCGGATGGGAAAGTGACACATGAATCAGTTTAGGAACCCCTTAAATAGGAACCCCAAACTCCTATATTGAGGAGGTCTTCTAGGGTAAGAAGAGAACCTGAACATTTTTCTCCTTCTCTTTATTATTTATTAATCACTGATAGTGGAGAGCCAGAGAGCTTTGATGAAGCAATGCAGATAGATGCTAGGAAGAAGTGGGAGCAAGGCATGGATGAGGAGCATCAGGCTCTCATGGAGAACCAAACATGGGATTTGGTAAAGCTACCCGAAAGAAAAAGAGCATTACAGAACAAGTGGGTGTTCAAAGTTCAAAGAGGAAGAAGGAGGCAAGAAAATATACAAGGCCCAGTTGGTGGTTAAGGGGTTTGCATAGAAAAAGGTATAGATTTTGATGAGATTTTTTCTCCTGTAGTAAAAATGACTTCTATTAGAACTGTTCTAGGAATATTTGTAGCAGAAGACTTACACTTAGAATAGCTTGATGTAAAGACTACATTTCTCCATGGTGATTTGGAGGAGGAACTATATATGTAGTAACCAGAGGGCTATGAGGTCAAAGGTAAAGACGAGATGGTGTGCAAACTAAAGAAGAGCTTGTATGGATTGAAACAAGCTCCACGTCAATGGTATAAGAAATTTGATAGCTTCATGATGGAGCAAGGTTATATTAGATGTCATTCTGACCATTGCATGTATACAAAGAAATTTAAGGATGGCAGTTATATTATCCTTTGTTTGTATGTGGATGACATGTTGGTTTCAGGTAAAAACATGCAAGAAATAAAAGTACTCAAGAAGTAGCTAAGTGAATCCTTTGCTACGAAGGATTTGGGGGCAGCCAAAAAATCCTTGGTATGATGATATCTCAGGATAGGAAGGAATGGAAGCTAACTTTATCTTAGGAAGAGTACATTAAGAAAGTCTTGGAGAGGTTTAATATGCAGGATGCTAAACCGGTTGGGACTCCTTTGGCAAGCCATTTCAAGTTATCAAAGGAGCAGTGTCCCAAGACAGAGCAGGAGAGAAACCAAATGTCCAAGGTACCTTACTCATCAGCAGTTGGTAGTTTTATGTATGTCATGGTGTGCACTAGGCCTGATATTGTCCATGCAGTGGGAGTGGTGAGTAGATTTATGAGTGATCCAGGTAGAGATCACTAGTAGGTAGTAAAGTGGATCCTTCGGTATTTGTGAGGGACCATGGGGAAAATTTTGTGCTATAGTGGATCAAACACCATTTTGTGTGGTTATGTAGATTTAGATATGGCTGGAGATGTAGACAAGCAGGAGGAGCACAACAGTTATGTTTACACTTTGTAGGTGGAACAACAATAAGCTGGATTTCATGACTACAGAAGTTGGTGGCTTTGTCAACCACGGAGGCTGAGTATGTTGCTACCACAGAGGAAAGCAAGGAAATGATTTGGTTACAACAATTACTTGAGGAGTTGGGGCATAAGCAAGAGGAAGGAAAGTTGCATAGTGATAGTCAGAGTGCTATACACCTAGCTAAGAACTCTGCTTTCCACTCTAGGACAAAGAATATACTGAGTTAAGGTACCATTTTATCAGGATAGCTTTGGCGAAGAGAAGTTGAAGTTGGAGAAGATTCATACCAGTCAAATCCTGCAGGACATGATGACCAAGGTGGTCACAAGGAAAAACTAAAGTTGTGTTCACTTTGGTTGGTCTTCACGAAACTAGTGAAGGGTTGAGAAGCTTGCTCGGATGAAAACTAGTCTCAAGTGGGAGATTGTTAGGTTGTGGAGCCTATTTTCATGTGTGAAAGTGTTGAAGACTCATAATTTTTTTAGGCATTTTTTTTTTGGCCTCAAAAAAATGCACCCGACATATTGGGAAACGTGCTCTTCTCATATGGGTGAGATTTTTGACCCATAGGTTTATGGGACGGGTGTTGCCCATGGTTTTGATAATCATAGTTTTGTAAAATTACTTAAGCAGTTGTCTATTTATATGGTTTTATGCATATGATAGATACATAAAGAACATTACGTATGTGCTTTGAATTTGCTATGAATTCTCAGTAGAGTTTGTTGAGCATAGCACCAAATGGATCTGGGTATTGTATTGAGAGAACGGTGGCTTGTAATAAAATCTTAGCAAGTGATTCTTGGTGGACGTAGCCCAAATTGGGTGAACCACGTTAAATCTTTGTCTCTTTGTGTTGTATTATTTTATTCTACAATTTTATTTGAGAGTCTTTGTAATAATTTTTGCATATTAGTTTCTCTTGCTATTGCGATTCGTGAGGGATTATTACGCATATTTTATCCCTTATTTCCTAACATAAAGATGTCATTGTTGGTTAGTTTGATGAAATTGAATAAAATGAGACCTACATTAAACACCTTAGGATTGACAACATCTAATATATGTGGTCAAACCTCTACAAATGTTGAAAACCTTCATGATGCATATCACACTTTGTTGGTGTTAAGAGACGAATAGGGATAGTAATATTGTGCATCGTGTACTTGCTACTAGTGTTGTAAGTGAATCAATTAAAAAAATGTTTGATTACGCAAACAATTCAAATTTTGCAAGATAATCAAAAACTCTAATGAAAGCAATTGAAAATGTAATATCCTTCAATCACTCAATAACACCATTTTTTCGGCATTTTCTGCTAGAGCACCTTGTAAGGACAAATACAATACTGATGATATAAGAGAAGTTGTTATTTAATTTTGGCATGATAACACTAGAGTTTCACCTAATACAAGAGATGTAAAATGGAGATTTGGTTCTATTAATCACAAACCACATCTGAATCATTTCTTAGATATGACTCGAACTCAATTTTTTTGTAAGTTTGAATAAGAGCATCTGGAAATTAAAATTAGTCAACATTTTTTGAAATGTTGAAACCATTCAATGTGAAAATCAACCACACTCACACCACTTGTTGTAGGAAAATGTTGAATTTTCTATGCATTATGCTAAATTTTTATGTATTCATTCTATTTTGCATTTTAAAACTATGTTATCGAAATGTGGTTTTCAAGTTCCACCAATATCTTCTAGGGATTTCATTCCTATGATATTTTGTGAAATAGAAGTTAGATAATTTTTTTATAGTCAAGATTGTTTAGATGGAAGTTGTGATACATGTGGCGGATTAGCTAAATTGTAAATTTGCATCCATGAGCAAATAGAAGGTGCAATAGAAAATAATTTAGTTGAGTTTGATAAATATAAATCAATTTCATACTAGTTGAAAGATGAAAAAGGGTCTAAACGATGTGAGCTAGTTACTGTAACATATGCCTATTTTTCAATTCATGAGAAAATTTAAGGATGAAATTGTTTGAGTATGCTAGGCATACACACGTAGTTTGATGGTTGGATGAATAGTTCAAGATATGTAAAGACACATTTCCTATTGGTACTATTGTTTGAGTGGTCGATTTTGCAGAGAATTACACATTAACCACAAATGGAGGTTCAATCACAATATTACAACTCAAAGTACAAGTTACCATTTTTGTGCATATAGCATTTATACATTCTCCGATAGATACGAGATAATGATCAAAAAAATTTAAGAGAGTACCACTTTTATATCTATGATGATTATACTAATTCTATTGAATTTGTGCGGGTGTTTCAGCTATTTTATGGAAAATTGTCTAATAGGGACATCCACTTCAAACACCATTATATATGGTTAGATAGTTGCATGTCTCGGTTTAAGAATGCATGAATGTTTTATTGGATGAGCAGGATGCATGTTAAGATGGGTGTGAAACATATTTGGAGTTTCACCGATGTTGGACATGGAAAAGGAGAGCATGACGGTGTAGGGGCATGTGTTAAAAGAGCTCTTGCAAGAGAAGAGTTGAAGTACAAAGATGGTGATAAATTGAAAGATGCAAAGAGCATAGTGGAATGGTGTATTGACAACATGTACCCAAGGTTCTCAAGAAATTTCCATGGTTCATAGATATTTTTGGCTGATAAAGGAACAACAAATTACTAACTACGAGGATTATATGACACTCACTAGGGTCCAGTGATATGCACTCATTTTTTAGATCATATGTTACTTTGTGGGCCACATTGACACTAAAGTTGACATTTTTTATGCATCTTATATCGAATTTGTCAGTGTTGATTGTGATTCACAAGAATGGGTCAATGGATGGATTTGTAGGCCTCAAACTCCACTTGCTATTTATCAACCTCCACAAGCATTACGACTCATTTCTGTAGATGAAGGTGTAATATCTAAGGACTTTGACAAAATTTCAATTTTGGTGCGACAAGGTATTTATGGTTATTTACAATTTTTGTATTGAGTTATGTCCATTAAAATTTTAACATGTACAATTTAAATTTGACTTAAAACCTTTATTTGTAGGACTTGTGTTTTCAGCTATTCAGCAATAAAAGACAATGAAGAACGAACAAACTATTTCTTATGTCGTTGCATCAAGGAAAGAAAGAAGTAAAATTCTCATGTTATAGATGGCGAAGATATTGAGTACCCTATAGGGTCAGTGGTAGTTACTGGAACTTGGCTTCAGGGTATCCATTAAAAACTCCTCTATTTGGGTGTTTGAAGACTTTGAGACACACAAGACAATACTCTTATATTTGCATCTAGTTCTAGTGACAAATATTAAGTTGTATAGATATTGAGGAAGTCCTAATAAGTTCTTTGGAAGGTTTGAGAGTTAGATCATGAAAAAATATTGTCCATTATTCGAGTAGATCCGATCCTGATGGTTCATTGGAATGAATTTACAATGCTCATGTCTAGTATATATAATTTCTTTGGTATATATAAATTTGTTAGTTAGATAAATTTAAGTTCATATATTTTATTAAATTTGTGTATTTTGTATATATCTAGTATGGTTTTGATTTGAAACTTAAATTTCTTTGACTAACACTTTTATATGCAAGTTAGTGGTGCCAAAAAATCTTCCACCTTCACGTGGTTGGCACTGTTAGTAGAGAATTATAAATTCTCGAAGCTAAGATAATCTTTCACTATTTTACAATAAAACAGAAGCAATTAACAATTATTTATGTACCTATGGAGGGGGTTCTTGCCTCCGAAGGAGGTAGCCTAGAAGGACTTGGAGCTTAAAGAACCGAAATGACATCTCCCAAGTGTTTATAAGACCATCCCTATGCGTGTGCACAGTCGGTTTGGTGCCACGACCCATTGTTTGCAAAATATACCATTTGACAACCTTACATTGTCTCAAACTACACTATTAGGTGCGTTTAGAAACAATAGGGCAGTGAGAGCACCGATTCGAGAAGGTAAAAACTAAGATATACTATTGTATAGGGTCCCTACACTAAGGTGTAGGATCGTAGAGCTACGTCTCTAGGTGCCACAGAGTCTCAGTAGCCACCCGTTGAAGTTGAACAATTTTTGGTCTCGGGGCTCTTAAAGGACTACGTCCGAACGAGGTAACCCGAAAGAAAAACATTGTCACGCACACCAAAAGACACCTCCTCTAGGGTTCACCTGGAAACATAGATGTGTGTGCATAGTCGGGCTTTGGTGCCATGACCCACCATTTGTAAAATATATCGTTTGACAGCCTTACACCAGCTCAAACTACACTATTCAGTGCATTTGCAAACAATAGGGCAGCGAGAGCACCGATTGGAAAAGGAAAAAACTGAGACAAGCTATTGTAGAGGGTCCCTATGCTAAGGTGTAGGATTAGATGAGATGTCTCTAGGTTCCACGGAGTGCGTGTAGTCACTCATTGAAGTTGAATGATTTTTTGGTCTCAGGGCTCTTGAGGGACTCCACCCGAAACGAGGTAGCCCAGAAGCAATGACATTGTTGAACACCAAAATGATGCCTCCTATAGCATTCACCTCGTCATACAAATGTGTCTCACACATTTTGGTTCATGACATGACCCACCATTTACAAAATATATCGGTTGACATCCTCACACCGCCTAAAACTACATTATTTAGCACATTTGCAAACAATATTTAGCGAGAGCACCGATTGAGAAGGAAAAACTAGACAGGTTATTGTAGAGGGTCCCCACACCAAGGTTTAGGATTAGGCACGATACATCTTGAGGTGCCATAGAGTGTGCGTAGTCACCCATCGAAGTTGAATAATTTTTTTGTCTCAAGGCTCTTGAGGGACTCCACCCGAATGAGGTAGCCCGGAAGCAACAACGTTGTTGCGCACTAAAATGACACCTCCTCTAGTGTTCACCTAGCCACCTAGATGTTTCCATGTAGTTGGTTTGGTGCCATGACCCACCATTTACAAAATGTACTTGTTTAACAACGTTACACTGTCTCAAACTACACTATTTGGCGTGTTTGTAAACAATAAGGTAGTGAGAGAACCGATTGGAGAAGGAAAAAACCAAGACAAGCTATTGTAGAGGGTCCCTACACTAAGGTGTAGGATCAAATGAGACATCTCTAGGTTCCATGAAGTGTGCGTAGTCACCCGTTGAAGTTGAACGAGTTTTTGGTCTTAGGGCTCTTAAGGGACTACACCTAAACAAGGTGTCCTAGAAGAAATGATGTTGTCATACACCAATGTGATGCCTCCTCTATCATTCACCGGCTACTTAGTTTTGCCCCCATAGTCTATTTAGTGCCATGACCCACCGTTTGCAAAATATACCATTTGACATCCTTATACCGACTCAACCTACACTATTCGACGCGTTTGCAAACAATAGGGCAGCGAGAGAGCATCGATTGGAGAAGGAAAAAAATTGAGACAGGCTATTGTAGAGGGTCCCTACGCCAAGGTGTCGATTAGATGAGATGTCTCTAGGTGTCATGGAGTGTGCATAGTCACTCGTCGAAGTTGAATGATTTTTTGGTCTCAGGGCTCTTGAGGGACTCCGCCCAAATGAGGTAGCCCAAAAGCAATGACATTGTTGTGCAAAAAAATGATGCCTACTCTAGTGTTTACCTAGCCACCTGGATATGTCCACGTAGTCGGTTTGGTGCCACACTCACCATTTACACAATATACCATTTGACAACCTTACATTGTCTCAAACTACACTATTCGGTGTGTTTGTAAACAATAGGGCAGCGAGAGCACCGATTGGAGAAGGAAAAAACCGAGACAAGCTATTATAGAGGGTCCCTATGCTAAGGTGTAGGATTAGACAAGACATCTCTAGGTGCCACGGAGTGCATGTAGTCACCCATCGAAGTTGAATGATTTTTGGTCTCAGGGCTCTTAAGGGACTCCACCCAAATGAGGTAGCCCGGAAGAAACGATGTTGTTGCGCACCAAAATGACACCTCCTCTAGCATTTACCTAGCCACCTGGATGTTTTTGCTTATTCAGTTTGGTGCCATGACCCACCGTTTACACAATATACTGTTTGACAACCTTACACTGTCTTAAACTACACTATTCGACGCGTTTGCAAAAAATAGGGCAGTGAGAGCACCGATTGGAGAAGGAAAAAACTAAGACAAGATATTATATAGGGTCCCTACACCGAGGTGTAGGATTAGACGAGACATTTCTAGGTGCCACGGAGTGCACGTAGTCACCCGTTGAAGTTGAACATTTTTTTTGTCTCAGGGCTCTTAAGGGACTCGCCCGAATGAGGTAGCCCGGAAGCAATGACACTATTGCGCATCAAAATGACACCTCCTCTAGCATTTAATTGGCCACTTGGATGTGTCCGTATAGTCGGTTCGGTGCCACAACCCACCATTTTCAACTTTTTCAACAATTACAACTTTTTTAACTTTTTCAACAATTACAACTTTTTCAACAATAGTTACTCTCTTATTCCAAGTATAGTTAGGATTCCTCATCCTACAAATAGACTAGGAAAACAACATTAGGATTTTCTTTACTAAAAATAGAGATCGGTTGAATTCGTCACTACCCCCTAGACCCCCTATGACATGAGTGGGGGGAAGCCCCCCAAACCCCTTTGGAAAGTGAGCTACAAAAAAATCGTAAAGGGATCTAAAATTTAACTTTTTTGTCACATATCTTATAATATCCACCTTGATAACCAATCCACTTTATATATTACATGACCAACTCATCACATTTTCTACAAATGAATAGAAGATAAACACCATTTTTGCTTCTATAATAGTACTAGTTTTGTGAGAATATCAACAAAGTTTTCTATGGTGTGTACCTTGTCAAGTGCTATTATCCCTTCATCAATAACATGTATAACCAAATTATACTTAACTAAAATATGCTTTGTCTTATTGTGATAAGCTAGATTCTTGGATAATTAAATAACACTTTGATTGTCACACAATACCTTCATCTTCTATTGATATCTTCAAAACTCATCCAATAAAATTTTTACCCAAATTACCTCCTGACAACTATGATAGGCAACTACATATTCTACCTCAGTAGTTGAAAAAATTGTAATATTTTGAAGCTTTGAAATCCAACTGATAGGTCCAGTTACAAGTGTAATAGCATAACTAGAAGTCGATCTTTGTTTTTCCAAATCACTTACAAAATATGAATCAAAATATCCACAAATTGAATCACCAATATTGTTATAGGTGATGCAATAATTTATTTTTCCTCACAAGTAGTGAAACTCCCACTTCACTGCTGAACAATGTTCTCTACCTATATTTTCCTAAAATCTACTGACAACTCCAACAACATGTGAAATTTCAGTCCTTGACATGTACATGTCATAACATACATAAAACTTATTATTGCACTAGAATATGGTACATGAGATATATGCTTATTTTCTTCTTATTGTTGCACCATAGTTTTTTAATTTTAAATCAAACATACATATAGAATTAATATACATAGAATATACATACATAGAAGGATATCATGTGTAATGAATTTGAATCAAACATAGAAGTAATATCATTATGAAAACCAACACATGGATATATAATGTATCAAACTAAGTGTGTTGAACGCATGTCTCTGAAAATATAAGTTCATAACATGTGTACATCTCAAAACCAAGTGTGTCATACATATAAGACCACATGCGGCTGCATAAGACCGTATACAATGTCTTATGAATGATCATGAACTAGGACTAGTTGGCCCATATATATATATATATATATATATATATATATATATACATACATACATACATACATACATACATACATACATACATACATACATACATACATACATACATAACATACATACATACATCCACGTCCTATAAATCTAATCATGAAACATCTTCCCTCTCTTTGCCCTCCTAGAAGTATCATGTCCACAACCCAAGGATATAGTGGAGGGAGATGCCACTACGGATTTCATCCGTGTGGTCCTAGGTATCTTTAAGCGGGCCTCTGAACCTAACTCGCACATTCATAAACAACAAGTTTTTAACACCCGTATTTTTAAAATACATTCAAATTTTAGAAACTTAGAATTTAGTTTAAATGCATGTGAAATCTTACTGCAATGTCATGATCCCTATCAATTTTTCATTGACGCATGGCAGGGACAATAATAGACTCATGAGAGGTAAGCTACATACAAATAATTAAATTTCAAATTAAATATTTCATGTACAAAATTTGATATTGTAGATTTAAGTAATAAGAAATAATTCCTAAATAAATTTAACAAATTTAAAAAATTGTACCTTAGTTAGTGGATCTGCAGATGCTATGGTAGTATCTACAACAACCTCCACAGTCTGCATATATGGAGGAGTCTCTCTGGAAGTCATAAGATATACAAAAACATGTACAAATCAATATTAATCTACATGACTGCAACATAACAAAGCCAAAGCATAATCCACGTGAAATTCCACAATTGGAACCAAAGTGTAAAGATAAAATAACCTGCGTAAAAGTCACGTGAGGTTTGCCAATAGCCTCAATTCCCAGAGCAAATGATGACCCACTAGGCTCCTACATGTATAAAAGACAAACATATATTAATATGTACATGTACAAGTGAAACATTATAATAATAAAAGTTCACAATCAAATGAAATTTGAAATTTAAGTACAACTTGAAACTTACGTTTGTAACATGCCCAGCTACAATAGCTAGTAGATCGATCGCTTGATGTTTCCTTCACCGCTTTTAGTATTTAAAATAAAATAAAAAAGTATTTTTACATGTATGTACATAACGTACAATGAAATACATATATATTAAAATATCAAACATGAATTAAACTATTGTATATATATATTAAATATTTATTTGACATTTACCTATGAAAGACCAAGATCCGTTGCACCAGTTCCAAAAACATCCGCCATCATCTCATCTAGAGAAAAGAAATCATGTGATCCAAGAAATGATGTCTCACCCACAAAGGCATACGGCACCACATGATCTATAATGGTGTGGTGCACTAGAACTTACACCTTCACCAACATCACCGGATGTAATCTACTCACTATGTTGGGTCGAGTGTCGATAAAGCTCCCTCAATGCATGCGGTGTGTCAATCTCCACAATCTTCTTCACCGTAGGAGGGATAAGCCAAGGTAGTGGGGGTTTTGGGGCATGGGGATCCTTGGTTTACCTACAGTACACTAGGTCTACTCATGCAGAGCCACCACCTCGCCCATAAAAATCGGAGAAGTCAAAATAATTTAGGACCTCATTAAGCACGAACTCACAATATAATTTCTTCAAAAATAGAGGGGAACCTCATTGTTGTTACATGGTGGATAATCAAAAACCATCCACCATCGGTCCCAAAAATTGTTCTTGATTCGGTCATCGTGGCACCAATGGATTGGGAACCGTTTGCAAGTAACTGCGGGGGCATTGGTTCTTGGGTCAGTAAATAATGCACAAATGTGGTCTTTTCCAAAAAAATTGTCTTTTACGGCCGCATGGGATAATTTATTTGCATACCACTGCCTACAATCACCTCTAAAGGTATTCCATCTATCTATTTGGTTGGTTGTGGAATCAACTTCGCCAATCAATGTTTGCAATGTGTTGGCTAAAGTCATGTAGGATGGATTTGTGGCATGATTTTGTCTTATATTCGAATAAAGTTCTCAATGGTAATTTTATTTTTATATTTTTCAAATGATATTATCTTGTGCTCCTGTTGCTTCCGTGGGGACAGAAGTAGCCACAAGAGGCGGATCTATGTTTGGAGGAGGGTTTTCTGGAATGTTTGGAGGGTTTTGAGGATTGTTTGCAGGGTTTTGAGGAATATTTTGATGGTTTGCAAGATTACAAGCTTGCCAAGCAACTGAAAAACAAAAAAATTGTATACATAAACAAAAATTGAAAAACCCATGAAAATTTTAAAAAAAAAAAACCTAAAACTCAAATAAATTGATCAAAATCGAGGGCTTACCTCTTTGTCTTGGTGGCATGGTTGAAACTATCACAATCCACAAGTCCGAAGAGTAATTTTTAGGGGGTATTCAAAGTGCAAGAGCCAAAGGTGTAGGATAAATCATGGTTGGAAAGGTAAAATAAGGAAGCCGAGGAGTCGCGGATCCGTATTTTTGTCTCGAGAGGACCGTGATTGCGGTTTGAAACCACGGGCATGGTTTTAAACCATGCTTACGGTACCCTAAATTTTAGGCTTTTATGTCCACTATCTTGGTGCACTTACCCTATGTTCAAATGTTTAAAATGAAATGTTTTTTCTTAAGTGATCTGCAAGAAAATATTGATTGGTGAACAAGGTAGATTATGTTCAAATGTTCGTATTAATTGTTGGTTCAGTATTGATTTCAATCCTATAATCTATATGATTATATGATTGAAATCTCAATACACCTGACACTCTATTATGACTTATTGACATCTTGGTTAGTTTTTTTTTGTTACCATTAGTAACTGTAATATAATTTGTGAGATAATGAAATTTTGATTGATGGTTCGAGTATTAGATTTCAATCATATAATCTACATGATTACATGATTGAAATCCTAATGCACTTGACACCCCATGTTTGAATTATTATATCAATGGCTCCCACTTGTTTGATTGTTTAACTTTTGTCATTTAGAGACAAGGTTTAAAACTGATACTTATGACTTCCTTCTTGTTGGCATTATGAAAATTTTAGCATGAATAGAAATTGCTAATGTTTTAGAGCTCGAACCATTTCATTAATTAGAAGTTTTCCTTTCATGATATTGTTAAATGTTAGCATATTGTTTCAATGTGTAGTCTTATCATGCTCAGTTCTCATGAACTGAATCAAGTTAATACTCATGTAGATGGATTTTACGAGTAAAAAAAGGAATGACTTGTAGAGAGTTGTATCGGTTTTACTTATGAAGTTCGTTTGCTCATATTCTTAAATATGTTGAAAAAACTCTAGATTAGTGTTTTTGGAAAGTTAGAAAGACACGTCTGTATTGTGGAGTAATGTTGTCAAAACCAACTAAAACTAAAAATTGTAAATACTATTTTGAAAGGTATAAATTGATCACTGTATTGTTATGAGTATGCTTATTGTATTATAGCAACCTTAAAAAAATGTATATATATTATAGCGTTGCTTGATCAATTTTGTTTACCTTCTTGCTCCAAAGTCAAAGTTCAATACAATCATTTTCCATCTTTGGATTATGTTTCATGTTGGATAGGAATGATGTAACCATGTATAGTTTAAAAGGGAAGCAGTAAACGTTTCCTTCGAGTGATATATTGAGCGGTAAACCCTTCTAGAGTAGGGCAAAAATGTAATGCTAGGCATAATAGGAGGTTGTTACAATCCTATTAATGGTTTTAATATATATATATATATATATATATATATATATATATATATATATATATATATATATATATATATATATATATATATATATATATTCATATAATTATATACAATGTTGTAAACAAGTTGATGAAGTAAAGAGTTCTTAAGTGGAATAAAGGAAACTATCGTCTTGTGTCAAAAAATATATACCTTATTACTCTCAACCTATGTTGGTAGTTTCATCTTCTGAGTTTTTGGGATGAAAATTATAGTAAGTTGTAAATTAATGTAAGGTAAATTGAAAAGTTAACGAAGTCATGCTAAATGGGGTAATTGGTCAAGAAAACATCAAAACTAATTTATCAAGTTATAAACTCTAAATTGTAATTATTAACAAATTTTCTTCTTTTCTTACGCTTAATTACACCTACTAGTTTAAGCAAATAAGAGCCAAGTTTGTGTGGTTTCCATAGCCGGCATGCTTGATATCATCATCATAAACCTGTAAATCAGGGATGACTTAGTTTACCTTATCCCAGAGCATATTGTTTCCCCCTTGGTTTTTTTGTTGGCTGTGAATTATGGATGATGCTTTCTTCTAGGGTTATGTCCTCGAAAACTAACCTTTTTCATATTATAAAACCCCCTTGGTCCGACCTTCTATAGTTTTTTCTTAGACCGTCAACTAACCCTGACTGTCACCTTCAGAGTTGGAATCACTTTTAAACTCATTACCCATTTAGTCACCAATTGGGTTTATGGATAGTGGTGGTAGGTTGTAGGATTGTAACCTATTTAAATGTGCTAGGAGAAGATTGTGTTAGAGTGTTATTTTGTAATGTATAATCCTTATTGTGGTGAGTCCTTAAACGACCCTAAGGTGAAATCAATGGTTATATTTTAGAAGATAATAAGGTTATAATAAGTAGGAGGAAATTGTTTAAGAAACCATGCAATCTATCTCTCCTGTTTGAAACGTAAATTGTATACTTTTTTCAAACTTGTCAAGTGAAGCCTAGTAAAATTTCTAATCATCCTAGATAAATCCTTAGCCCCAATAAAATCCTAATTGATAACTAATGAGATCTTAAAGATGAATCCAATTTGATCTTCTTCCCTAAATTCTTTTAAAAGTGCTTTGTAATCTTCTCTTAAGTGTTGATAAACGTTTAACCCTTGCACAAGGAGGTTATAATTCCAAAGCTAAATGGTACCTTCCCTCAATTGGAGCTTGTGCTCGTCACCTTGTGCAATGGAGGTAGGAAACAAGGTTCAGTAGCTTGTGTATAAATAAATAACCTTGTGAGAAATGGAAAATGTCCTTAAATCAATTAATTAAGCAAGTTATTGACATATTATAGAATGATCCTCCTTCAGAAAACTTGATCTTAAGATAATTATTCAATAGTATAAAAGAAAGAAGTTCACCTTTGTAAGAAGAATTGTTCGAATCATAACATGAATCTTCTAGATTGTAAGTCAAGTTTTGAAAGATGTTTTTAGTAAATAAATAACCTTAAAAGATTTTTCTCTCGTGTTTTTAGTTTGTGGTTGGACTTTTACGTTGTGCCTTGTTGAAGAGAAAAGTGAACTATTCGTGATGGGTTTTGTATGATTCCTTGTTTCCTATGTTGTCACTATTTTGTCAAGCTTATTGAGAGTTGGTTGTAGCCCTTTTCTAGGCACTGTGTTGTCATGTAAACTCGAAACATATCAAAAATACAATTGTCTGATTTTTTTGGTGTTGTAATTGGGGTGTGTTCTAGCGGGCATTACACTAAACCTCCCTTAAATCCTAATATTTCTTCCTTGACATCACATCAGATCCACTTGTGTAGCAAGGGTAAATTTTAAAAATTGAATACACATTTGAGAAACATAATATTAACATAGGAATGAGAGAATCGGGAAATTTGTGTGCCATGTGAAATATGGAAAATAATTATGTAAGTTACAAAGATTTTCGTAAGGGATAAAAAGCCAACTTAAATGGTCAAACTCTAAGTTGAATGTGAACTAAAGTTAAGAATTTTGTAGGTGGAAAAAGGAGAAAATTATCCATGCATAATAATGTTCTTGGAATGTTAATTATAACTAAGATGTAATCGTGGTAATGATGTGTTGCGGTTTGCAATCCTTAGGTCCTTTTTTGTGGTTGGGTCATTGCTAACATTCGTTGATTGGGGAAAGTATGGCATCAACAAGTTTATGGTGTTGTCATGTTTTCTATGTGGGTAAATGTTTGTGAAAACATATCTTGTGATTGTGTGTAGTCCTAAGTGATCTCTTGTAGTGTCACATGTACTACAATGTAAGTAAAAAAATCTGGTATTTTTATTGTTGTATTTGTGTGTGTAAAATGTGGGTGTTACACATCATTTCTCCAATTATGTGCCCCTAAAAAAGAGAGTGAACCTTAACATCGATCCAATAAAAATATGCTACAACAATATATTATTGTTCAAAATGGACGATCCAAGAATGCACATCAAATAAAATACTTACATGCAGACAATTCAACTTCCAAAAATATTAACTATGAAGATAAATTAAAAAATTGAGCACCTCTAACGGTGTTACATTAAGCACTAGGTTAAATAGTTTAATGGCATCTTTGTCTAACTTCCGTGAGGTAACATATAGATTTAGCAATGTAAAGAAAGCAAAGAAACTAAACTAGTGATCACCTTCACTAAACAAGTATGAGTAAGAGACATCCATGGCGTCAAAATACCCAGGGCACAATCCCGGCTTCAAGCATTTGACTCTTCATGTCGGGTGTCTCTAGGTCTTGCACTTAGCAAGACTTGATCCTTTGTGGGCTTAATGAAATCCAACATCATCACCAATAGACCAAGTGCCCTTCGATGAAGATAAACAAATTAACACCAAGATCAATACAAAAACCTATGAATTAAGATCTCGTTCAATCTTTTGGTCAAACACTTGGCACTATGAATAATCATGATTCAAAGGAAGTCCATGTCAAATAAGAAAACTTGATATAAGTAATGTCCATTCCATGTTTTAAATTTTCCATTTTGATAGAGGACTAGACGATGATGTCAAAGGTTATGGAGTTCGTAGAAAGATTCCAAAGAGTGAAGAAAATTGTGAGTTGACCAAGCCAAATGTCTGTTGCTTGCATGTTGAGTGAAATAATGTCAATTCCTTATAAAGTACACCCATATTTTCTATACTTATATCTATTGTAAATTAGATATCAATTAGTGCACATACCTTGTAAAATTTTCTCAATTTACATATATATGTCTATTGAAACTCTACAACTATAACATATGACAAAAATATATTTCCATTACAATATGATGAAAACTTTAGACCATATTTATCAAAATCAACATTAAATGGCATTTTTATTTTCTTGACTCATAATAAAATATAAACTAATATATTGAATATAAAGCCAACGTAATGACTTTAAACAAAGACTATTGATGTAACTTTGTCTTTTATTTTGCTAATGAATTAACTTTTAATAAACGAGACTTTAAACCTCGTACTCCGCTTTATAAACTATATAACACCACTCGTAACAAACTAAACAAAATAAACTTAAAACTACCTTAAAAACGTGGGATTCACCACTTATTAGTTGAAAAAATATAATCATGTCACTTTCTAATAACACTATATATTAATAAAATTATATATTAAAGACTAAACAAAAAAACAAAAACTTAACCATGGACTTTTGGAGCAAATACACAAACACGACTGTATTCTCTTTATTGGCATTGCCAAGAATTAATAGAGAAACACCGAGCACAAAACGTATAAACGAATAAATAGAGAAATTATAGAAATTATACAACAAGGTGGTGGCAATGTTGTAACTCTGTTTCATTCATTAATTCATATTTTAATCAGATCATAAACTAAATAGACCCAATAAATGAGAAAAATGAAACTTGTAGTCGTCAAGTCAGAAATTGATAGGTTGTGGAACTCTTTTTTTGTGATTTTAATTGTATATGATGGGATTGAAAATTTAGAAACTCATACAATTTTTTATATAATTTTTAATAAATTTGTATAATATATATATATATATATATATATATAATCTAGAAAATATTGAAATTTACAGCCACAAGAAAGCACTCAACCGAAATGCCAAATTTAAGCGTCACTATTATTGACAGAAACACATGATGGCAAAATGCACGTTCTAAACCTTCATGAATAATTGAATTGAAAGATTTTAGCCTATACTTGTCAGCTGTCACTTGCATTTGCTGCCCAATTTGGCATTTTATTTGGGGGCCTCATCGAAGGTGTTGAACTGTAGCTGGACAGCTTGGCACATGTGGAAACGCTACTCTTTTAAATGGCAGGCTTTTATCCATAGCTTTGTGATGAGACGTGATATTTGTTTGCCTTGTTTTTGGAGGTGTTGATAGTGAGGACTCGGGAGGGTAGCCTGTCAAGCACAGCTTGGGCCTCAATACGAATACAGCCAAGTGACATGCCTGAGGATGTGGATTTTCCATAAAATTTAATTACATTTACTTTATAGTTAGTTCACATTCAATTGCATTAATGATTATTTAAGAAGTAATAAATAATTTGAAAGGACATCTAGATGGTGAGTTAAATATATCTCTTCAACATTATTATAATATTCTTGTACAATCATTAAAACATATTTCAATCAGAAACTACATTCTTTCTTTGCAACTCTAATACAGTAATAATTCTTTATAAGAACTCAAAAAGGGGGTATGAAAGGATTTGACAACCTTTCTCACTTGATCAAAATCATGTGAGGAAATCTTCAAACTAATATCCTTCCTCGAGCCCTAATAGAGCAGTAAACTCCTTACAAGAGCACAATAGAAAATGTGGGATGTTTTGGTGGTATGTACTATCCCTCCATTCTTATCAAGTCCCTTAATTTGAATAATTCTTTACAATTAGCACACTAATTACATACGAGTTCAACTTGACATTAAATGTCATGCAATTACCCAAAACTTTTGACTTTGAACTCCTAGAATAAATTCTTGGCACAACACACAATAAATGGTAGATGCTCTTCAAATTGTCTTTACAACTTAAACATTTGATTTACATACTTGTATTTTGTTTTGGCATAGTGATTCTCTTCTATCACTAATTTAATCCTTCCTTACTTGCAATAGAATGATGTCACTAGGGTCCTATTAACATGCATGTCAATAAACAATGAATGAGAAAAGCAAAAAGAAGGTCTAAAAAATTTGGGGAACCCGAATATGGGTCGGAAGGGCCTACATAAAGAAAAGGCCCTACAATTTTATAGTAATGGTTTCGGGAATAATTACTATAATTGTATGGTTTGAATAAAATACCCAAAATAATAGGGAAATAATACAAGGAGAGAGAGAAATGCAAGGAAAGAGACAAGACGAAGATGGAGAGATAAAATAGGGGAAATGCTAGAAGAATATCAGAACACATGGAAACACACAAATAAGAGTATAGTTGAACCAATAATTTAAAAAATGCACAAGTATCTTAAAACAATGTGATTTCATGTACGAATATTTCCCCGAGATAAGGCTTGGATTGATCTTGAATCCAAAACTATTTTCTTATATATATATAGCTTCACTTCCTTTGATTGAAATTCAATGACCCCAACACATTTGTGTAGTATCTTACCTAGGATTCTTATTCTTCTTCCTTTTTCTAAGGGACCTAAAATGGGTTAGTCTAATTGGTTTGAATTTCATGCATGATTCCTACATAGAAATACTCCAAAGAAGAATCAATACCTTATAGTTCCCCACCTAATATATGTATATATATATATCATAATGATTTTTGGAAATGAAGACCTCAAAATGACATTCACAACTTGGTAATTGTAATGCCCGTTAAAACAACCCACTTAAGACCCAAGAAACAAGCTAGGATTAGTTAGGAAAAATTATGGAATTAATTTTTTTTATTAAAAGAGTCTACAACCAGTGTTATAAGGCAATGGATGTCACTAAGAAGTTCCAGAACAATTTTTAACCCACCGAACATACTTTTATTTTATGGACAATTATTAGAGGTCAAAAGATCCAAAATTTAGGGTTAGAAGGTTCAATTAGGTTTTAGAGGGTAATTCCTCACCATACCCACTCTCTAACAGGCTTAAAGTTTCAACTTAATTTTTCCCACACTTAACACATTCAAAATTTCCCTAAATCACTCCCAATGGATAGGAAATTTTCTCACATTTCCACCGATATAAAGAACTCCTCCTAATCCCTCATATTTTTCAAGTTATGGGCAAAGTGGGCCTTGGGGTGAAAATCTTCCCCAAGGGTGGGCCTGTAGGCCCAAGGGAGAAAATTTGCCCAAAGGGTGAGTCAGCAGGCCACAGGGAGGAATTTGGAAATTTTTTCTCATGCGGGGAAAAAAAAACAATTGCACCCGTGTTTCTGTGGTCTACAAGTCCACAAGGGACACGTGGCACTCCTTAAGGTGGTGCAGGAAAATGGGGAAAGGCGGGCTAGGAGACATTTTACAAATTCTTCCACGTGGGTGAAAAGTCATCTTTGCGCTCGCACTCCCACGAGTCTGCAAAGGACACGTGGCATCTCATAAACAAATGTGGGGAAGGCGGGGTGGTAGGGAGAAAGTTCTCTTAACGCCTCGAAGAGCTAAAAGGATATATAGACCCGCGCTCCGCTAACTCCTCGTGATGCCACGTGGAAGCCCCCGATTGGTCAGTGGGCCGGTGGGACAATGGGGGAAACTTGGAAAATGTTTAAAAACATTCTGAGACACAAAAGACAAAAAGGGACCCATTCCTCTGCTGATGCCTTGTGATGCCACGTGGCATCACCTGATTGGTTTATGGTCAAGGGAACATTTAGAAAATTTTTCCCAAAATATCTTGAAAGCGCTAAGTTAAATAGGGCATCTGCCCTCCACCACACCTTATGGTGCCATGTGGAAGCCTCTCCGATTGGTCGGTAAGGTGGCAGGAAAGTTTTGAAAATTTTCCCAAATTTTTCAAGCTCCAAGGTGAAATTGGGCCATGGCCCGCGAAGGAAAATTTTCCCAAAATTTTAACGCCAAATGAAGAAAACTTCATAAGGTCATAACATTTTATAGAGAGCTTGGTATTCGGAAAAAGAGGACTTTCTCGGAAATGTATCGATGTCCTCTTTACTCAGTGGATCAATATGTTTTGGTTTAGACAAAGTTTAAGGGGTCAATTTTAAGAAAACAACCTAGAGGATTTTACAGTGCGAACTAGTGAATTTTAACTTGTGAGATTTATTCAATTTGATCTTCCTCCTCTCTCAACATGTTAAATAGACATGGAGGATTTTTCCTAAATGGATTTAAGGAAGGATTCAAGGTTCAATTTGTCTAATTGATTTGTAATTTGAACATTTACATTTTCTTGAACAGAATGACTATAAACGGTTTGAGCCCAATTTTGCTAAGTTTTGACATATTTCCTTTAAGTGTTTTTGTCTATTTGAACTTTTTAGGGCCTACTACTTCAATTCAATCATTTAATTTTTTATTATATTGTTCGAGGTTCGAACTGTGTGTTTTTGGTTGAGATATTTGTCAGTTTGAAATTACAAATAACAAGGATCAAATTTAAATGGGTCTATTTTCCATTTTCTTCTTCTAAGTATTTAGGATACATTCCAATTCCAAGCTAACATATTTGGTTGATTCAAAACAAACCATTCAAGACCAAAATGCAATACTAATTTCAAATTTCTCACATTTCAAGTAGACAAAAAAATGTATTTTTCTCACACACATTTCTTCCTTTCAAACAAAGATTCCAACACATTAATATGATCATATTCAATACAACAATGCAATTTGAGAAAATCATTACATTTATTTATTGATTCCAAAAAAAACTTCAACTTAAAAATCATTTATCAGATACAGTAAGTGCATAATACATTTTCTTTTCACATGTTCCACTTTACCACTTTTCAAACAGAGATTTCATAGAGTATGCTAAACACATATTTCCAATGGAATAACATCATATGGACAAGACAAAACCATTTTCATTAATTCAAATGAACTCTTACAACTTCCTTTCCATTTGATTACAAAATACATAGATACCAAATAGGTATTATTCTTTCACATTCTTTCTAAATGTAGAATACGAGTATAACTCTTTTACATTTCAAATTTCACTTGCAAATTTTTACAACATCTTTCCATTACAAACATTTACAAGATCATCCACTTCAAGTGGGAAGGTTACAATGAGATTTCATTTCACAAGGGACTATCAAACTATCTTTTCTCAACTCCAGAACAGCAACATGCATTCTTCTCATTCATCCAATTTGATAACAACAGAGTAGGGAAAGGAAATGCTTTCCACCCAACCAATACATTCAATGAAGAGGATAATCCATCCTTCTTCATTGACCCCAAGCCCCAACCACAACGCAATAAAATATGTGATCCAACTCGTGTCAACTCGGGAGGGTAGCACATTGCCACATGCAGCCAAGTGACATGCCCGAGGATGTGGATTTTCCATAAAATTTAATTACATCTACTTTATAGTTAGTTCACATTCAATTGCATTAATGATTATTTAAGAAGTAATAAATAATTTGAAAGGACGTCAGATGGTGAGTTAAATATATCTAATTGAGACAAATCCATAAGTGTCATCGCTCTATACTAGATTTGGATTTGTCTCAATTAGATATGGGAGATTGAAGTCTTGGATTACATAGAATTATCTAGTTGAGATTATCCATGTTGTTATTTTTCATTACTTTCCATTGATGCAAGATGATTTTATTTCAGGTTATGTTTGACAAAATTATTGAATTTTATGGTAACTTTCCACGAAACAATAGATCGTGCATTGTACTATTTTTTTGTTTTTTTTTAGAATTGTAAATTATAATATACATAACAACAATGATAGTGTACCTATTGTACAAAATAACCCCCTTGGATATTTTGGCTTTTGCATAATGCTTTGGGGCTTTGCACACTTCTATATTTTCCTTGCAATTTTGGAGCAGTTTCCATGGTTGTAATTCCTCGCACGCACTCATGTTCCTTCCTTGCTTCTTCTTAGGTCCCTCATTTCCTTCTGAGTATGTTTTGGGTGCTCGTATTCCTCCTCTCCAATGTTTAATTCTACTTTCTTTGTGCGCTTATTTCATCCATCCTGTGAACTATGTATTCCTCGCACACGCCTTTCGAGTTTACTCTCGCATAACTATAATTTTTTCATGTTTTTCCCTTGCGTATTTCTCTTTACACGCTTTCCTTCAGGTTCTAAACTTCTACACACTCATTCATGTTCTTTCTTTCCATTCATCCTTGCAAGTCTTCTGTTGTTCTTTTTCTTGCGCACTTCCTATTCTTTAGCGCATCTTTCTGACACACCTTTCCTTGCGTACTTTCCCTTTTCTTCGAAGTTGCATGCAGCACCTATGCTATTTTCACCTGCACTCCCATGCTTTCCTTGGTGGTTCTTTGGGCCTCCTTTCACTTTTTCGTTCTCTTGCAAGAATGCACCCTTTTCCCAAAGCCCTACATGTCCCCTTGCATGCATTTTTTGGCTTCTTTATGTAAAGTTTCTTTCATGCTACAGCTTCTACACATACACCACATGATTCCAAATTTGTGCCAATTCTAGTGTGCCACATGTCAAAGTCTAGAGACTTGGGATTCATTTTGCATTTTGCAAGTGTGAATGGCAGGTTGTCAATCGTGATCAATCCTCAGTAGTGAAATAAAACATAATATGTGACAAAGAATTAGGATCACAGTCAAATCTTCCATCCATGAAACCAATTTGAGGGTGTCACGTGTCTGGCATACTACTCTTACACTACAAATCTTTAGACATCCATATCCGTAACGCCCACAAAATTTCACCCATGAAACCCAAAACGGAACAATAGTTATAACAAAAAAATTATGGAATAATTTTTTTGTTAAAGGACGAAAGAAATGATAAGCTAATACTTGGTTAACAGATGATTGTCACAAACTAATTAAATAAAATATTTCATCTTCAATTAGGTATAAAAATTCTCTTCCTATAATCTTAGATTAATTTAATTAAGGGATTCCTAAAACCATTTCATAATTTATTATAAAAAGGTCTAGGTCTATTTACCCTTCCATTTATTAAACACACTTAAACTAAATTCCTATAATGAAGCTTACTTATTTATAACATGGTAGATTGGATTAATTAATTACAATGGTCAAGTGGCTTTTATAAACAAAAAAACACCATTTAATTAAAATGTTATAAAATCAAATTAATCCCTACACCACTCAAGTGGCCCCATTCAAAACATGACCCATGTGATCAAATGATGATCTCACCAACCCCCACCTAACATTTGTAGGGAACATTCTTAGCCATTGGATGAATCCAATCTAGGCCATTGGATCTATTAGATTTCAAATTAACCCTAATCTCTATGGAGAGTTTCTTTTATTCTTTTCATTTGGCTTATTTGCTTATTTTTGTTTTGCAGGTTAAGGGAAGGAGGAAGAGGAGGAAGCCATGGGAGAGGAGGATGGATCTTGGGGATGGATACACACATCCCAAATCTATTCATTTTTTGTTTTTACAAGTTAATCTATTCTACCCTATTCTAGGGTTTGTAATTTCCATTATTTTTGTAAGCTTGATTTAACTAAAAATACCCATTTGGGTATTTTTCATTTGCCCAAAAGATATATATTATTTGTTATAGTATTTACATTTCTTTCCTTTTCTTTCATAAATAGATATACACAAATATAACTCCCTTTATAAATATAAGTATATTTATAAAGGGAGATTTTTATAGTATTTACATTTCTTTCCTTTTCTTTCCTTTTCTTTCATAATTAGATATGGGAGATTGAAGTACCGGATTCTTCTCATTCATCCAATTTGATCACAACAAGAGTAGGGGAAAGGAAACACTTTCCACCCAACCAATACATCCAATGAAGAGGATAATCCATCCTTCTTCATTGACTCCCAATCCCCAACCACAACGCAATAAAAGATGTGATCCAACTCATGGCAACAACAGACTTCCACAAACACACAAGAAACATTTTTACAATAAAACACATTCCAAAATAGAATGTAGTTTTACAACTACATTAACACATGAAAAAAATACTAAGGCTTCATCAAGCAAGCCAAAGGAGTAAGAAATTATGGGGGATGTTGCTTATTCCTCCCAAAAGGGGAAATGGGTATTACCACTTGAGTTACAAAAACCGCCAAAAATTGTTTATCAAAACCCTAATATTCCTTATGCCTCTCCCATTACCCTTTGTTCCTCACATTTCCTTAAGCCTCCCTGACCTCTTTTGGCACCCCATAAGGAGTAAAGAAATGCAAGCTATTTCTTTGTAAGATGGAACCCAAATCCCAACTCCTCAACCCTTATACCTCCCTAAAACATACTTATGCCTCCCACAAAATAAACCCCATAGTCTTCTCCTACACCATTCCTAGGCCATCCACCCAAAACCCACAAACATGTAAAAACATTCACAAATTAACATTTACATATATATATATATATATATATATATATATAAGAGAGAGCATTTCATGAGCTAAAATTTTTCCTCTCCATGATGGAGTTATTCCAAATTCCAAAACAGCAAGCTCTATCCCAATGCAAGCAATCCAAACACAGCCAAGCACAAGTATGCAACAATTTTTCCAAAACTCCTTCAAAGCAACAGCTCCCAAAACAGCAAGAAAATTCACCTAAAAATGAAGTCCCCAAAGTGAAGCAACCCAAAACAAGACAAGGAATTCAAATTTTATAGAAGAGGAAGAAAAGAGGATGAGGTGGATCCATGTAGGATGCCACATCACACATCCTCAACCCCAACCCCAAAAGTCAAATTCATTCTCTAATGCATAATAAATAGGTGGGTGAATAATATGACAGTTTACTTATACACTCAAATCCAACCCACACCCCAAAGGAGTGAAATTAAATCATGTAAGAAAAGTGCAATTAAAACATACAATTTATCTTCCCAAAATGCATTATAAAGGTCTAATTTTGGCTCTCCAACCATAGGAAAGATTTGTACATGTAAATTTAAGAGGTGTCAGACAAGTTTCACTTGTCCCACAAGCCTCCAAAATCATCCTCCAAGGACAAATTTGACTTTCCAAGAAGGTGGAGTGTTTCATACTCAAAATTGACTTACACATTACTTACTCATTCTTACAACCCTTTCAATCATAACCAACAACCATATTAATTACATTCTCATGATATCTTTTAATTAATGTACTTAACAACATGATTACTCACAATATTAACACCACATTAAATAAATAATTAAAGGGTAAGTGCACCACATAAAACACATGAAAAAGTAAACAAAAAGGGACCAAATAAAACAAAACATAAAATCCCTTGGTCACATTTAAAGGTGATCCCATGGAAATCCCTAACACACACAACACGCACAAACAAAACTAGTTGCCATGGTGACCTTGTTGAATTCATCTAGAATTCCAAAGTGGTTGGTCTCTAATCCCCCGATGTTCATTGTGATATTTTAACCTCGCAAAACACAAATACCTCCTTCGGCCTCGTGGCCATATCAGAACATCTAAAATAATATAAATATAATTAAAATTCCAAAATCATCTAGATATATGAATCACAACAACATTAAAGTAATATAACAATATCATTTATAGTTTTATCAACAACTATATCATCATCCAAAATTTTCCATTTCTAGGTCTACTCACAATATCCAAATATCACAAGTCCGAACAACATCCATCATATAACCATGTCCAATAGTATATCATCATCAACATATAAAATGCCTCTAATAATCATCATGCATCATATAAGAATCAAAGTCAACAATAATCCATGATCAAATATCTAACATCATACTAAATCAAAACTATAATAATGTCCATAATATAATCGATGAAAGTGTCATGATCATTATCAAAAAGTTGTCAAAGGAAGTGGGCATTATAGTAATTATTTGTGGTGTAATGTAGCTTAGCAAAATGGCATTGCAAGCTTTATAGTATGTACATACAAAATTAGAGTTGGATGATGTGCTTGAGAGATTGATCTTACAATAAGACACTTTGTTGTGATCTCTTAGTCAATCCCCAAATATGTGAGATCATTGTACCTTTGACTGGTTTTTAAAATGTTATTTTATATTTATGACTATTACAAAATTATTTCCTTTTAATTGACACTAGGATGACTGGGGTAACTAGTGAATTTGAAAATGTGAATATTAAAGCTTTGGAGGATGAATTCATTAGCTTAAGAAAAATCCCTAGATGGATTTTTCTTTCATATTCAAATTCATCCTAGTGACATGTAAATTATATTATGTTAGTTGGAGATGTTTACTAGATGTTTGAGATGTGTTGTATATTCTAAAATATGAATTTGAGTGGTCAACGTTAGGTAACAAGTGTGACCTAGTGGTAGGAGTGCTAACTCGAGAAATATGCATGAATAAATATTAATAATAGATACACAATGATTTTAATGATGAGATAAATGTTAAATATCAATTTCCAAATTGCATAGGTCCAATTTTATATATCTACATTTTCCTCACTTCGATCTACTAATTGAAAATGTTTGATTAAAATAAATAACTTGAAACAAAAATCCCATAAGGATAATGAAACAAAGCGATTGAAATGTATGTGTTTCATTCTACTATGTGTGTTTCCATGTATGTGAACATGTTTTCCATATGTAAAAATTCGTAATAAATCATAGTCAAGATGTTTGTTCAAAATTAAGAAATAACATAAATGTAAAAGTGAAACCTATACACCTTTCTCACCGTGTTATAAGTGTGGGAAGAGTAAGTCAAACATAAAGAGAATGGTAGATATTGGTCCTTTTATATGAAGCTATCTATAGAGATTTTTCCTTATAAGTGAATTTTTCTCTAAAAATAAGGCAAGTTATGTAAAACTATCTCTCCACAAATGTTTTGTAAACACCCCATAAAATGACCCCTTTTGAAATGAGGGATGCTTCAAATGATAATTTATATCAAAAGAAAAATTAGAAGTCATGTAAATAAAGATAAAAATTATCATCAACGATATAATCCAAAATCAACCTATCAATTAACATGTTGTAAAGTGTATAATTCACGAGATAAATAAAGTTGTGCATACACAAGTATGATGTATTATTTATAATATGAAAGTATTGTAAGTTCAAAATTTTGTATCTTCATAGGAGTAAAGCATGTCATGATAGTGTTCATGATAGGTTTCACAATTTAAAATAAATAATGTGTATATTTCATAAGATAAAAAGAGTTTAATCATGAAGTATAGTAATCAATGTGCCAAAATAAATGTGTAACAATCAAGGTTTCATGATCAATATGAGATAACTAATTATATAACTATGAACTATTGTGATAAAAATCCTATAGAAATGTGTAACAAGTGATGATATATTTGTAATGTTTGGATTATTAGAACCACAAGAAGATCCTTCCTATTAAGGAATTTATAAGCACCACAAGAATATCTTAAGGGGAAGTTCATATTAATACTAAAGTAGCAAACATAATCATATTGGTTAAACTCCATACATGGATATTTTTGTAAAGGATCATCAATAAGACATGAAGGGAATGAGTCATGATGGGATAATTTAGTCAAGTGACAGACGAAACATACCCATGGAATATATGAACCAAATTTACACCATTAATGATGTTTTCATTTTCATTATTAGCCACCACATTATTTTAGTTGCACTCATACAAGTGGATATGTAATTTTGTAGTCGTTGTGCTTGTGTCATGTTGCTGATTTTGATTATTACAAATCATTAGCTCCTATTATTAGTCATAAAAATGACACGTTTATAAATTTTAGGGATTTTTATCATTAGATGATGTGGGCAGAAGGTCTCAACTGAAGGGAACAAAAATTTCAGCCACCATAGTTCTGATTCAGGTGAAATTCCAAGTGGTTTGTGGCTACTGTAAGTTATTTCTAGCCTATATAGAATCTAATTTACACTATATTTTGGGAGGTACAAGTTTTCGTATGATCAAGGTCATAATCAAGGTTTTATTATTCCATTTTCTTCATTACATAGGAGGAGTGAAGTGGTTCAAGTAACGAGCTTTCAGAGAAGGTGAAATATGGTTAGCTCAATGCTTTTCCATAGTGTCGTCAATCGCCTCTATACTAGATTTGGATTTGCCTCAATTAGATAAGGGAGATTGAAGTACCAGATTACATAGAATTATCTAGTTTAGATTATCCATGTTGTTATTTTTATTACTTTCCATTCATGCAAGATGATTTTATTTCAAGTTATGTTTTGACAAAATTATTGAATTTTTATGGTAACTTTCCACGAAAAAATAGATTGCATTGCACTATTTTTTGTTGTTTGTTAAAATTTTAAATTATAATGTACATAACAACAATGATGGTATACCTATTGTACAAAATAACCCCTTGATATTTTGGACAACTTATGTATTCACCGCTTTGCATAATGCTTTGGGGCTTCGCACACTTCGTATTTTCCTAACAATTTTGGAGTAGTTTCCATGGTTGTAATTCCTCGCACGTGCTCATGTTCCTTCCTTTCTTCTTCTTAGGTCCCCATTTCCTTCTTTGAGCATGTTTTGCGTGATCGTATTCCTCCTCTCCAATTTTCAATTCTACTTTCTTTGTGTGCTTATTTTGTCCATCCTAGAACAATGTATTCCTCGCACGCACCTTCGAGTTTACCTTCCATAACTATAAGTTTTTCATGTTTTTCCCTTATGCATTTCTCTTTACATGCTTTCCTTTAGGTTCTATTGTTCTTTTTCTTGCACACTTCCTATTCTTTAGCGATCTTCTTACACGCCTTTCCTTGTGTTCTTTCCTTTCTTCATGGCATGCTTTGCACGTATGCTATTTTTACTTGCACTCCCATGCTTTCCCTTGGTGGGTCTTCAGGCATCCTTTCACTTTTTCATTCTCTTACAAGCATGCACCCTTTTCCGCAAGCCCCGTATATCCCCGCATGCATTTTTGGGCTTCTTTATGTAAAGTTTTTTTCATGTCAGCAGCTTCTACACATGCACCACATGATTCCAAATTTGTGCCAATTATAAATATGCGTGCCACATGTCAAAGTCTAGAGACTTGGGATTCATTTTATATTTTGCAAGTGTGAATGGCAGGTTGTCAACTATGACTCGAATCCCCATGTAGTGAAATAAAACATAACATGTGATAGAGAATTAGAATCACGTCCAAATCTTCCATCCATGCAACCAATTTGATGGTGTCACATGTTTGGCATACTACTCTTACACTACAGATCTTCAAACATCCATATCTATAACGCCATGCAAAGAATTTCACCCATGAAACCTAAAAACGGAACAACGGTTATAACGAGAAAAATTATGGAATAATTTTTTTTTAAAGGACGAAAAGAAACGATAAGCTAATACTTGGTTAACATGATGATTACAAACTAATTAAATAAAATATTTCATCTTAAATTAGATATAAAAATTCCGTTCCTATAATCTTAGATTAATTTAATTAAGGGATTCCAAAATCATTTCATAATTTATTATAAAAATGTTCAGGCTATTTACGCTTCCATTTATTATACATACTTAAACTAAATTCCTATAATGAACCTTACTTATTTATAACATAGTAGATTAGATTAATTAATTCATGAATGGTCAAGTGGCTTTTATAAACAAAAACACCATTTAATTAAAATTTTCTAAAATCAAATTAATCCCTTACGCCACTCAGTGGCCCCATTCAAAAACATGACCCATGTGATCAAATGATGATATCACAACCCCCTACCATTTGTAGGGAATATTCTTAGCTATTGGATGAATCCACCCTATGCCATCGGATCTATTAGATTTCAAATTAACTCTAATATCTATGGAGAGTCTCTTTTATTCTTTTATTTTAGCTTATTTGGTTATTTTTGTTTTTGCAAGTGAAGGGAAGGAAGAGGAAGAGGAAGCCATGAGAGAGGAGGATGAAGTTCAGGGGTGGATAAACACATCCCCGATCTATTCCTTTTTTGTTTTTACAAGTTAATCTATTCTACCTCGTTCTAGGTTTGTAATTTCCATTATTTTTGTAAAGCGTAGTTTAACCAAAAATACCCATTTGGGTATTTTTCATTTGCCCAAAGAGTTATATTTTTTGTTATAGTATTTACATTTCTTTACTTTTCTTTTGTGAATAGATATACACAAACACAAATCCCTTTATAAATATAAGTATATTTATGTATATACATAGTCTGTGGGAAATTTAGTAACCACAAATGCCATGTATTATTTAATCAACATTAAAATTATATATATAATAAAATATTTATTCATTAATATTTCAGGTATATTAAATTATAAGAAATTTGGTATATATATATACATATATACACACAGTGTATATATGTGTATATATATAAATATACTTATATTTATAAAGGGAGTTGTATTTGTGTATATTTATTTACAAAAGGAAAGGAAAGAAATGTAAATACTACAACAAAAATATAGATCTTTAGGCATATGAAAATTCCAAAATGGGTATTATCAAGTTAAATCACACTCACAACAATAATGGAAATTACAAACCCTAGAACAAGGTAGAATAGATTAGCTTGTAAAAACAAAAATGGAATATATTTGGGATGCGGGTATCCATTTCCCAAACTTCATCCTCCTCTCTCATGGCTTCCACCTCTTCCTCCTTCCCTTAACCTAGAAAACCAAAATAAGCAAATAAGCCAAAAGAAAAGAATAAGAGACTCTCCATAGAGATTAGGTTAGTTTGAAATCTAAAAGATATAATGGCCTAGATTGGATTCATCAAATGCCTAGGAATGTTCCCCTTACAAATGCTAGGTGGGGTCAAAGATCATCATTTGATCACATGGGTCATGTTTTTATGGGGCCACTTGACTGGTGTAAGGATTAATTTGATTTTATAACATGTTAATTAAATGGTGTTTATTTTATAAAAGACACTTGACTTATCAGTAATTAATTAATCCAATCTACCATGTTATAACTAAGTAAGCTTCATTATTTGAATTTAGTTTAATTTTGTTTAATAAATGGAAGGGTAAATAAATCTATACCTTTTTTAATAAATTATGGAATGACTTTAGAATCCCTTATTTAAATTAATCTAAGATTATAGACATGAATTTTTAGACCTAATCAAGATGAATTATTGTATTTAATTAGTTTGTGAGGATCATCTGCATAACTAAGGATTAGCTTATCATTTCTTTCATCCTTTAGCAAAAAAAAAAGAAGTTCCATAATTTTTATGTTATAATTGTTGTTCCGTTTTGGGTTTAGTGGGCTGAAATTTTGTCGAATTATAATATCTTTCGACACGTAACTCCAAATCAAGCGTTGTTGGTCTCTAATGTGAGATACATTCTAGAATCATCAAAATTAGATTTTGGTGAGATTTGGTAGGTGAAAATAAGAAAACATGATTCAATCAAAATTAGATTTTGGTGAGATAGGGTCTATGGGATGTCAAAATAGGAGTTATTTGAAAACCCAAAATATCTCAGTAGGTAGTGTGAATTGAAAATGTTAGGTTTTTTCGGTCCAATCCGATAGGTGCATAAGGGACATGCGGGACTCGAAAACCTGAAATTTCTACACCAAGAGTAAATTAGTAGAGTCAGGTCAAAATTTCTTATGTCTTGCACTCAGGATGTCAGACATGTAGGACCCAAAACCCTGTAAATCATTGTATTCAAAGGAGATGTGGTAGAAGTGATAGTCAACGGTCGGTCACAATCCTGACCGGCCAACGTTGGGACAAGCGACACCAAAAGCTGATTTACCTAATTTACAAGGTGGGTCAAGTGTGATGTAGGTGAAGTGGAGGTTTTTGGTGCAATTCACACAAGGAAATATGAGACACCATGACCTGAAATACCCAGACATATCCGCATGCAAGGGAAACACTTTGCAAATTAGCCCCCGAACTTCAAATGGCCATAACTTTTGACCCCGAGCTCCTGATTTTCACAAAATTTGACTTTCTAGAATGATCAAGTTGTCCTCTATGCCACAAAAATAGATTTATTAGTTTTGATGAGGGTAGATATCTAAAAATAAAATAAACATCTTCAGCCCCAATCAATAAGATGCTCATTCCCATTAATGACAAACTCCACTGTAGACCAAAAATAGTTATCCACAATCGAAGGCCATAACTTTTGCATTTTTCTGCAATAGGAAGGCCAAAAATCTTATTAACATTCGCAGGATACCTCACTGTGATCAACATTTATTCCAAGAAAATGTATGGAAAATGAGTCATCCAGCTACACATTTAAAGAGATAGTATCGAGACGGAAGAAGATTCAAATCTTTGTGAAACTTACTCTCTTAAATGAAAAGAGAAACATAAGCACAACGAGAGTCTTAAGAAATATATTATGGTAGATGATATTACCCACAAAAGGATGTAATTTTTGATAACAAAGCAAACATGACACCATGTACTTCAAATTTGGTTAGCTCTAGGATGGCTGCTTAAAAAAATCAACAAGATTTATCTCGGGAAAGGGCAAAGAACTTGTCTATGTCTCCACTAAACTCAATTTTCACCACCAAGTTTTTGACATCAGTTTCAAAATACAAAACATTGTCTATAGCATCCCAACACCATTACACTCCTCGCATTGATAGGGGAAATCTAAAATCCTTCCACACTCCACTTTATTAACCTTGCTAGTACCAAAAACATCAAAATATCACAATTAGAATCAACACCAAAATGAATTGAGGATATTGTGCTAAATGTAAATATTCCATCATAGTAAAAACCAAAATGATAAAAAACATATCATCTAAAAATAAACTAAAAACACCCAAAATTAATTTCTACAAATTTGCATTATTTACTATTGATAGTTGTCATACGGAATGATTCCCCTTATTTGAATCCAAGGAGCTGCTTGAATTTCAAAAATTTGAAGTTTGGGAGAAGTTATGCTGAGAAATCAATCTCCTATACCATAAAAATAAAGTCTACACTACTCCAGATACTGCAAATCATTGTCAACAATTTTGGCACCATCACAACCTAGTAGAGCCAATCTCTTCAAAGACATGTATGACATGTACGAAGCATACCGAACAAAGAAGTATCATGTACACAAACACCAACCACTTCCAATGTATGGAGTCTTAATAAAGGACTCGAAGGTAGTAAATTTTTAAGATAAATACCACACAACATGAGGCTTTCCAAACAAGGCAAACATGTAATGTAATTGAGATTACTAGGACAATTGGGTCCGAGGTTTTCTCTTCTAAGTTGTCCATTCGAGTTCTAAATGATTCAATGTTCTGCTTTTGGAATACAACCAAGTTAGAAAGATCTTGCCAAAAATGGGCAATAAACAATCATTTCTTCCATGAAAACATTAACAAGACCATGTGGTCAGGCGACAATTTGACTAGTTCATTCTCTCATCACAGATTTATTTCTAGGGAAAAGGCTCCATACGTGTGTCATTTCCTCTCTCCATCTTTGAAAAACAAAGGCACAAAATAGCCGGATATCTAGCATTCTTAATAGAAGATAAAATATACTGAACTACTACTTCAAGAAAAACTTCCATAATCCCATCCAAAGGAACATCATCAATATCCATAGCTTGAGTCATTATAGACCCTATTTTATATTGGCTAGATTGAAGAGATTGTCCAAGTGACCACATAAGCCAAAAACCCTAGATCTAGCAGTCCTTGGCCTTATGCATTAAAAGACATGATCCATAAACTTTATAAAAAAATTTACGAAAGAAAAAGCGGGGATTTCCTAGAAATATAAACCCTAAAAAGCTCTTTCACCATTTTGAGAATGCATGTAAAGTAATATGTGCTCACAAAAATCTTTGCAGTTTCTTGAGATGTATAGGACTCTTTGATCCGTTAGTTTTTCTATTCTAGACATGACATTTTAACAATTTATATACTCAGAAAACCCATTGAATTCGAGGGCTCCTATTTCAAAAGGTTAAGGTTTCAAAGTTTTAGAAAATAAGGCTTTGCAATTGAACTAATTACAGGAGAGAAAAAGTTTCTTACTGTAGATGTAGAACCCAAAAGCAAGATAAAGAGACACTCATTACCAAACTCAAATAACAATTCCAGTTTGTTCGAGGTGTTGATCCTCAATATTGAGCAATCAAAATCCTCTAACAGCAGGTTAGACTATTGAAGAATTAGTTTCTAAAATTTGAAGACAACCAATTTGATATTCGATACAACATGAAAATATGAAAAAGAGATTATTGCATATCAAAATATCTATCTAGAAACAATTTGATGAATACGGATTGTGGGCATTAAATAATAAGAGCAACCATGAGAATTACATATTAACACAAAAAACCCTAATAAATGTAAGCGAGAAAAATTTTGTTGATTATGCACACCTAAATGCGGACCACACTTATCGGGAAGATAACGCGCAAACTGGTCATAAGAGAAGGCTAAGAAATATATTTCTACTGCTACATACAAGTATAAACAAAATTTAAATGAATACCTAAAGAACTCAATTTAACGCAAGGGATCGACTTGAACTTGAGAGCCTCGAAGAATGAAATTATAGTGTTAGTGACTAGTATTTAAAGGTTAATGCATGCAAAACCTATTAACTAAAATTTCAAAATAGTAAATCCAAAGCAACATGCAAAATCGAGAAAAGCAAAATTGTTAAAAATAGCAAAACCATCTATTAAAGCCGTCAAATTTGTGAGTCCCATGAATGTCTCTGCAAATCCTTTTCTCATAGGGTAACGCCTTTGATGTAAAAATCTCCCACCCATGATGGTATTTTCTAAATGTGGAATTTTATTTTTAAAAATATTTAATTTATTAAAATCTATATATTAAATTAGTTATTTAATATGTTATAAATGAAAAAATGGTAGGAATTGTTTATTTTAAATTTAATATTATAAAAAATTGGAAATGTCTTATTTTTATGGAAATTTCACAATATTTTAATTTTAAATTAGTTTTTAAATAATAATAATAATAATTATTATTATTATTATATATTGGTAATAAAGAAGGATATTTTCAAAAAAATGTGGATTTTCTAGGTGGGTAGGATATTATGTTTCATGAATTATTATAACTATGCATAAATTTTGGAGCATCCACAATACATAAAATTTAATAAATGAAATTGTCATAGAGATTCCACATTTTTCTACAATTATTCTACTTTGTTGCCTAAAATTTGCTCGAAAATTTGTGGAATAATTGTGGTAAAAAGTCTATATGTTGTAGTGTTGAAACCCTTGAGATTGTAATTTTGTTTTCCTATCTAGGGTAAATATGAAGTTTTAGCTTCAAAGATGCCTTCTAGATAGAAGAATATTAGATTATAAATATAATAGAATGATTAGTATTGTGCTTCGTTATTGTTCTTCATAATTTAAACCCTTGGGATAGTAAATTTGTTTTGCCTAGGTAAATCTAAAGTTTTCACTTCACATGCCTTCTAGATAAAATAATATTAGATTAGAAATACAATACAATGTTTAGTATTGTGTGTTTTAGAATACAAATTTATGATCGGTAATGTGTGTTTAACTACGAGCTTAGTATCCCTTAGACAAGTTTGGCTATAAACCTATCCTCTACCAAAAATATAGCTTCCACTCATATTATCATATATTTTCATAGTTTCAAGACATGTTGTCATACCTCAAATTATAGCATGTGTGTTAGACTCATATTATCATAGATTTGCATAGTTTAGAGATCCTCAACTAAACTAGGATTATCACTTTTATCATTAAAGGGTAAAAATATTTGGTTATTTATAGCATATCATCCATCACATTCCATGCTTCTAAATTATTGGCATTCACACCTATGTAAAATATAAAATATATGTTAAGTTAGGTTGCCTTCCTAAAAAATTATTAGAAGCCACATTTTGAATGATCAAGAGCTATCTCCTGGATGCTTCTTTAATCTTGAGTTGTTGATTAATCCTATATATTTTTCTATTCAAACTTCAAAGGTCTTCGTAAAACATCTTGGCATGCATCCATCAATAAGATATCCCATAGAACTCTATCCTTAAGTCAACCAATATTCTTCTCTAATTCACATTATTTTTCACAATGATTGTTATTCCTTTCATAAACCATGTCACCTTCTAGATAAGGTTTTCAATATGGTCTCCATTCCAATCCTAACTTCCATATCATCTTCACAAATACCAATTTTTTTATGCTATCATTTTTTATCACCACCATGCAACACATTCCTCTTGTTGTGTATCTTGTGCGAATAATGGGTCTCCTATCTCCTTGTATCTCTTATCTTCATCTAATAAACCTTATTATTTTCTTCATTATGAGTACTAATTCACCTAGCTCATGTTCATATTATCATAATGCTCTAGAGATTTAACTTCCTCTTCTGCATACATGAAACATGTGCACAAGTGTATCCTCATTCTTTCCATCATCCTTATGTCCATATGGAGACTCAAAATCCATATGTCCAACCTCTATACACCAAAAACATACTACGTTATTGTATTGATATACTACGTTAGTTTCTCATGATCCATTTCATTATGATCTTATATAGTATATTATTACACATTTAATATAAGAGGCTTCAAAATATGTCACATGGGTAGTATATCTAGTTGAGAGATAAATATCATAGTGGTGATTAGTATTGGTAGTGGTGATTAGATCTATATAATCACTTTGGTGGTGCTTTGTTTTTAAAATTGAGTATTTATAAACTATCATAATAGTCATAATCAACTCTGAGTTTGGTGGTGATTTTGTAATTCTTTTATCTATTTTTGATCAAACTTTATGAATCTAGTATTACCTTTACTCTTACATGCTTAGGATTCTAGTAAGACCTCACACCATTTCTTATACATGTGATTTGAATCCCTACACCTTTGTGTAGTACCTAAAGATTTGTCATATGTATTTAGTACTACCAAAACATTTTCTATATGTACTAGGTCACTACTATTCTCCATCTTAGTACTTTAGGAATTGTTGCACACTTTATATAATAAATATAAAAACTATCCCCTATCGCAAAGTTAATTCCAAATTTACCTCAAAATTATGTGGACCCAAGATAATATCAACTAATGAACGTATCGATATTATATGAATCCATCCCTCAGTACTTCTAATATATCTTATTTTCAAATTCATAGTTTAGCTTGGTTAGCACATGTGTTACATTCCAATTGTTAATTTCCAAGTGTGAGGATAAATCAAGGGATCTATTTTTTATTTTTTTATCACTCTCCATCTCAAATTAGAGAATTGGGAGACCTACGTGTGGCTTAATCCCTCTTAAAAGAATCAGTGTAATACCCATCTTCTACCTCTAATTTCAATCCACCATCACAAAGTTTGAGGCTAGTGCATGGTAATATATTTCTAACCCTAGATTTTTAACTATAATTTAATTGATAAATCTATCACATATCTTGTGACATGATCTAGAAATACATAATTTAGAATTATTTAGATTATCATCATGTTTTTCTAAATTATATTATACAACTAGTAATCGTATTTAGGCCCTTAAATCTAAATTTATTATTTCATTTTTGTGAATCCTTTTTATTCTTTGAACTTCACAACCTAGGGTTTCATTTTTCACCCTTAATGTATATTTTCACAATCATTTCATACATGTAATGTTCTTACTATGGGGGCATCAAACATTTCTACTCACATGAAATACTGGATCCACAACATCATCTTTATGCATTTTTCACTTCATATATAGACTATGTTACTTTAAGTTACTTTAAGTATTCGTTTATATTTTTATCCCACAAAATAAGGAAAAAGTCATGTTTTCTAGATTCATATCCTTGTAAAAACTATAAACCAAATGGTCATAATCTATGAGAATAATCTAATATGATAATATGTGTGGTGATAAAATATCTACATCTATTAGATCTACATTCTAGTAAAATATGTATCTATTATATATACATTCCAATAAAATATCTAAAGGATATGTAGATGAAAATAAGAATCTACTAAATAAAAAATTAACCAATGTTGTAAAACAAGCTCTATATATATTTTAAATCATTCATGAATGTTGTAATCATGTATATTAATTTTTTTGCAATGTTTATCGGACATAGATGATGCAGAAAAGGAAGGCCCTCTCCAATCAATTATATGTTGATTTGATAAAAAAGTTATCAAATTACTTCCCAAGAAAAAATTTCAAACACTTGGTGAAGATGGATTTCAAGAAATTAAAAGAATTTTGTCAACAAGAACTACTATTACGAAAGAATTTTTTTGAGAGATTATATAGTTAATTTGTTAATTTGAATACGGTTGTTAGAGCACATTTGTTGGTTTCATTCTTGAATCATGTTGATATGAAGGGAAATTACAATTTTTGGATGTCGATTTTGGATGGGGAAAGTGACAACATTTGGAACAAGATTTTCTTGTGAATGTGTCTAAAGGAATAGTTATAGCGGGTACAAAAACTAGGTCTTCTCGAAAGAGTATTTCTCATAGAGAAATATTAACTGTATTAGTAATTAAATATACAAAAATAATCATTATATTAGCGCTACTTCTCCTTCCTTGAGACTTGGGTGTATTTCTATGATGACTATCAGTAGGTATACGAAGAGGAGGAAGACATTAGATGATTCTACTATGGAAGAAAATTGGGCACTAATGTGTAGAAATCCACATTCTGATAAAATTGAGAATAGTATTGTGAAGGTAATTTCTGATTTTTGGAGTGAGAGGACTCGTGCTTCTCCAAATGTGAGGGATGTTTTGAAATGTAGGATAGGTCACAATGAGTATGAAGAAAATCCAAAACATTGGCTAGAAATAACTCAACATGAGATGTACATCAGGTTTAAATAATAACTTCCACATATTAAGATTGGACAACAAATGTTTAATAATTTGAATCCTTGGTATGTGTGAGCAGATAAACGTCCTTGAAACATGTTGTTGTCATTATCACGCTCGAGTTTGATTATCTCTATCGACAAAAATATTACATATATTGAGGTGTGATTTCATTTATAGGTTTATTAGAAATTATTATTTTGCTATATGAGATGTGATTTAATTTATGTAATAAAAATCTATGTTTTTTCAAGTGTATACAAAGATACGAGAAGCATCAAATGGTCCAAAAATTCCCCCTAGACATGTGAGTGAATTCATAGCTTTTATTCTTTGCACAATATCCAATGATAATGTGGATGGTCATATGGCTTGCATCAAAGGTGTTTGTGACAAGTGTGGGGACTTGAAAATATTTCTAGAAACAAATGAAGACTTGGACATAGTTCAAATGGTGACTTGCAAGAGGTGATTATTTTAAAGAAAATTTAATTAATTTTAAATTTGGATGTACATATTTTATTTTGATTTTTATGTTTATTGCAAATGAATATAACAAGTTGTCCATTATGTATTGATTTTTTAGGTTCAAATACATAAAATATTCAACAAGATTTGGAAAGAATGCAACAAGGTTAGACTTGGTAGAAGAGGAAATCCCCATTGCAACATTCATGCATAGTTTCTGAAGTTTGATTAGTCCTTACATAAAACATTCTCACTATGCAAAGTGGTAGGCTATGAATAATTTAAGACCAATAGAGACACATTCCCTCTTGGTTCCATATTGTCCATGGTTGATTTTGCTGAGAATTACTCATTTTCTCATCAAAAAGAGATTCAAACACAATATTATCATACTAATCAGGTTACCATCATGGTTCATGTATTTTATAGGCATGCACAATTGGCTTTGGATGGGGTTGAAAGTACATATGAGAAGCGAGTTGATTAAGAAGGAGTATCACTTCTATATAAGTGATGACAAGGAACATGACACCCACTTCATACAACATTGTTTTGAATTATTTTTCCAATATCTTAATCAATGAGTAAAAAGTAGATCAACATTTGGATTTTTGGATGGTTGCGCATCACAATTCAAATCCTCTCTCCCTTTCTTTTGTGACTTATTCTCTATCAACATTTTCTCAAAATACCTCATTTATGGATTTTTTTAGAGTGGTAATGGAAGGTAGAACACGATGGTGTGGGTGCATACATCAAACATGATTTAAAGAAACCAATTTTTAATTATTAGGAGATCGATTGATTGATTCCTACATAAGTATTGTTAAATGGTGTACGAAAAAATTTTCAGTAGTTCAGAAACCTCACATGAGAGTAACATGCCCCCACACATAGAGTGTTTTGGTAGATAACAGGTACATGCATAACATATATATCTTGATGTGAAATTGATTACAAGTTACACATAAACTTATGTACATGTACATTTTTATTTTTCTTAATTTTGATGTTTGTTAAACTTTATTGATTTTGTATGATTAATCAGGTATTGATCAAAGGAAAAAACATGGATGTGAAAGGATTCATAATTCTAGGGTGCACTCTATGATGACTGTGGATAGTAATAACTGGACAATATGTACAAGAGATTATTCTTGTTTTTGTTATGAATGCATGAAAAATCATATACAAAGTGCAATATTCAAAAACATGGTTATGTAGGTGAGTGGAAGAAAGTTCCTTTAGTTTTGGATGATTCATATGGATTAGATGAGGATGATAGTTTTGAATATGTGCCCTTGATTTCACCTGATTATGACCACATATTAGGACTTGTTAAACAAGGTATTTTTGTTTAAAAGGATTTTCTTTGATCATTGAATTAATATATAATTTATAGTATACAAATCATTGAATATTTTTTCATTTGATTCTAAAAAAAAATAATTGTGATGATTTTGTTGTAGGTGATGTATTTATAATCATTGCAAAAGAAGAAAATATTGAGAAAGTGGAGTACTACTTGTTGCGTTGCACAAAAGAGAGAAAAAATCATAACAAGTGAAATAATAAGTGAGGAGACAACATTTTATACTGGCTCAGTTTTAGTGCAAGGAATATATTTAGGACAAGTGAAAGTCCTCCAAAGTGGGATTCACTTTTTTAGATTACTAACTAGAAAAACTTTATATCATTACACCCATCACATAGTTGTTACTCCGGTTACAATTGTATCAGGTGAAGAAATGTACATTGACTTAAAAATGGATACTAGATATAGAAAGATCATGAAAAAAATTACAAGTCATCAACAAGGAGTTGAGCCACTTAGTATTATATAGGACCTATAATATAATATATTGATGTCTTATTCAAATGGAATATTTTATCTATTTCATTTCTCAAACTTACTTTGGCATAAATATTTGAAAATTTTCTTCTATGAATTTAAACTTATACTATGGGTTTATGATTATTAGTATGGGTGATTGTAATATGGCATAACTGGTATCACATGAGCAATATTTTTAAGTATACATTTTAATTTTAACATGAGAAAATAGAGCATTATCAATAGTCAATAGGATCATCTCATTCAATCGCATTGATTCTATGAGATATTAGATGATGTGGAAAAGTTAAAGACATTTCTAAATTGAGAGCACATTGTGTGAAACTATCAAGAGCACATTTCTAAATTGAGATTTGATTTTATTTTTATCTTATGCCCTACATCTAATCATATATTTTTCATTTTCTACAATCCCAACTTTGAACTAAATTTTTTTAATATAATTTTTAGTATTATCAAAGTGATTAATCTATTATATTCCCTCATTTTTATTTAAATTAGGTTGTATTAGGATAAAATAATCTATATTATATTTATGACATATAATCTTACCTTTTAATGCTTTTGTAAATGATTTAATTTTTATTTTTTTAAAAACATCTCTCAAAGAATACAAAACATAGGGCTTTATTTTATTCATTATGATTTTAGATTTTAGGCTATATTATAATCATTATGGTTTTAGATTTTATGATATATTATGAGTCATTATTAAAGAAAATTCAACTCTATTTATCCTTCATTCCTTTTCTACATGGAAGGATAAGATATGAAAGTAATATTTATGGCTCCTTCTTGAGTAATATGTGTACCTCCTTTCAGTGCATCCCTCATTGAATCTTTAGTGTATAATCACTTTCATTTAAATTTTTTTTTTGATATGGGCCTCCTTCTTGAGCTAATTGATTGGAAGTGAGTGTTAATGGGTACCATGGAAATGACCATCAATGATTTATAGAGCTTGAAATTTGTAACTAACTTAGTGGGAATTTATGACATTTTCTATGGGAAATAACAAGGGTAAAACATGGAGAATAAGGGGGAAATAATATGAAGAGAGTGGTGAAGAAAATATAAATAGTAAATTAACAACAAAAAATAGGAAAAGGGATTGAGAAGGAAGGAAAATTTTCAGAAAGTGGTTTGTATTTTTCTTTTATATTGATATGTTTAAAATAATGAAATAATGTAGAATATTTCATGGTGTGAGGATGCACACTCACTAGAAATCCAAGAGAACAAACTTATATGCTTACTTCTTGGTTATAAAATCTAATATTTTTATTTTCATGGACTGTGTATGAATTATTGTACCCTCTTTGTTGCACACCCCAAAATTATCAAGGGGAAAATGGGTTATGTATTTTTATTACCATGCTTTCTTTATATATGGATGCACATCATACCTTTAGTATTCTTATCCCATAGATGGTTCTAGGAATTTTTATATAGATATATATGTGTGTGAATAAGTGATTGTGCTTGATTTTAGATTGATTTTTTTTAAAAGAAAGAGAAGATAAGAATGTTTTGTGAACTTATCTTATTTTTACATCCCTCAAGATTCAAAATTCCATGATTGATAATGGATGGGGAGGGTGGCCCCATAAAAACTACTATTATGGAGGGATAACTCTTTCCTTCAAAGTAATCCAATAAGTCCATGACAACATATGTGGTGGACATTTCAATGGTAACACCATTGCTAAACGTGTCTTACAACTTAGCTATTATTGGCCTACCATCAATCATGATTATTGTGCATATGTCAAGAAGTGCGCTAAATGTCAACAACATTCTTATCTTATCAATGTCCCTATTCAAGATTTCAGAACCCGCCTACGATCTTTGGCCTTTCTCAGTGAATCGGGGGTTAGACCTCATTAGCACTATTAATCCAAAATCATCACAACAACACCATTCAATTATCATAGCCACTGAATATTTCACAAAATGGGTTGAGGCTATTCCCTTTAACTTCAACTAAAGTAAATCAAATCATCAATTTCATTTATCAATACATCATATCACTTCAAGGCCCCCTCATAAAATTATTACAGATAATGGAAAATCCTTCAAAAATAAGGATGTTAAGAAACTTTGTGATGCTTTCAACATTAAACTCATCTTTTCATCACCATACTATCCCCAAGAAAATGGAAAAGGCTCGAAGCCTCTAATAAAATACTTACTAAAATTCTCAGAAAATAGTAGGGCTTAAGGCAGCTGTAGGAATTGACATCTCCAAATATCGCTTTCTTTCGGGGCTTATCAAACTAGCATATATACCCATAATGGTGATATTCCCTTTCATTAGTCTATGGCCACGAGTTCATGCTACCCTTGAACTTCAAATCCTATCACTTCATTTATCACTCAAAGACTTTATCTCCGATTTAATATCAACAAGACCATCTTCAGTCCAATTAGAATTATTAGATGAAAAATGTTTAATGGCTCCTCAACATAATCAAGTCAATCAATAACGTATCAAATGTTCCTATAATAAAAATGTAATGGAATTTGACTTCAAAATCAATGATCTCGCTTCTCAATGAAAATCAAAATTTTCACTACCTTAAAACAAAGTAAACGTGGAATGTTTTTCCCGAATTAGATCGTCCATACGCTATTACTCACAATTATGGGTCAAGAGCATATCGCTTAGCCTCCATCGATGGTGAACCTAAAAAGGAACCTTTGAATGCCTCGTGACTCATGTCCTTTCTACTATTAACTTTTTAACCATCATGATAGTAGTTATATATAAGATCTTATTCCACTATCAACCAATCATCTTATCATTATAATGATTCAAAGTATGTGTATTCCTCAATCACTATCTATAAATGGCCTTAAAGATGAGCACCATGGATCTTTTCATAACATGTTTCACCTAGAGAAGTTCCTCCCTAATAGAACCCCTAATCATTACACCCATCTAACCTTTTACTAATTTAAAACATATCACGGAACATATGTGTAGGTTTTGTACACATCTTTTCTCCTCCTTCAAACAATCTAAGAGGGGTTTTCTCGTGATCATCTCAAAATAAATTCAAAAGTATGTGAACTAATTTCAAGAACTCTAATTTCTGGCATGGATTTTGAATTTTTTAAAAAGGTAATAATTCTTCTTCGAGTGTGATCAAGTAAGCTGGTTTTACCTCAAAGAGGATATCGATGGATCTCAGATGAGGTATGGGTGAAAAAATTAATGGCTTAAGTTTCTATGTGACTATTTGGCATCATGAGGCAACAATGGTGGTTTCAATGGATCGTGAGTGCACACTACAAGCCGAGCCCTACATACCAGCTTTGTCTCATCATTCTCGTGCATGGTCTCCGCTTACTCATATTCCATAATTTTTGTATTTCCTCCTCTTGGAATTTTAATACAATGTTAAACCTTGGATAACTATACAAATTATAGATTCAACCAAACTTAAACTCGTGTAAACAATGAAAAATACACTCTCAAGGCTTTGTAAGGTGTTCAATTTACTATTTAATTATCAATCATGGATCGCTAACACACCAAACACTATTAACCCAAAATAATATAAATAGGTTCTCGTATCCATGGTTACTGGGAAAGTAAGATGATTCATTAACTAAAACAAATTTTATTGTTTAAGCAATACGTAACTGAACGAAGTACAAC
>CM031240.1:51293751-51369307 GCA_018340775.1 Taxus wallichiana var. yunnanensis
CATGAAACCATGTATCCACATCGCGAGTCTAGATTAGATCAACATCATAAAGGGCTGAAATTCTTCCCGTATCTATACAAGTGCGTGATACCTCCAATTTCACCGAGATGCATAAGCATTAAGCCAATCATATATTTCTACCGGAAAGAAAGCTCTCTCATATAAGCTGCCATATAGATTTTGTTCTCTTGAAGTGCATGCGTTAAACTTAAATACAACGCTAAACCACCGTGTATATTCTTCCTCCGAGATCGTGTATCCATTCCTCAATACTTACCGGAGTTAACCGGTACATCTTCATCACAAACCATCCTGAAAACAACTGAAAAAGAGGTCCCGGCAATGGAACCAATGATGTAGCCTAGAATTTACCGATAACTCCCTAGACACACCGACACGTCACTCAAAGAATGAGCACTCACCTATAGCGTGTAAATCTACCAAGTCCCTCTTTAGGGTTGTTGTAGCAAGATGTTAGCATGATGAAGGAAGAAACATATGTGTTCATAACTAATCTATCATTCTACAATGTATGCTACTTTCATATCTATGAAAGAAAAAGCTTTAAACATTAATCACGACTTGAATCAATAACATGCACTACTCGATTACACACAAGAATGACACTTAGATTCAGCCAATATTTTCCATCTATTAATAAACACAGAAGCTCCTTACAATAATGTCAATCGATACCAATGTGCGTATGGACCTAGATACATGAATTTAGTCATATGTGTATATCTCTATACCTCCATACATCCATCTCACTTCCTCTCTTATCTACTATGTACCTCATGTTATATATATATATATATATAGGGTGGGGACTTTCCCTTCACCACTTATCTATTCTAGAAATAGGTCGTATGCTATTAATAGCCATGCGCCGTTCACAGGAATAGTCACACATGCAAGTGTGCTATCTATAGGCCTCTTATAGTTAACTGAAGTGTCAATCCTATTCTTAGCTCGTCTCCATGTAAAACGATTTGATCTTATCCTATAAAAATATACAATGTATGGTGTGCACATCTATGCATCGTTGGTGTCTTCTACACGCCATCTTCTAAAAATAGGTCCTCATGCTCAAAATCGGCTAAGTCCTAAATGTTGAACTTTCCTTCCACGTGTGGGTCCTTCCTATACTTGCCCTTAATCCCACCTTCTCTCCTATGCAGACTCCTTGTGTGTTCTCTAACAGGTATTCTCTTATAAAAACCCTTGATGTACATGATAAAGCCAAGGATTTTACCAATTAGCACTCCAAACATGTACTTGGTTGGATTGAGACAAAGGAAGAAATGAATAATACGATTGAAGAGGATTTCAAGGATATAGAGGTGATCATGTTGATGTTTATATTTACCCAAAATATCATCAACATAGTCCTATATAGTCTTATGGATGATATTGTGAAAGATATAAGTCATGGCCTATGGATAGTAGGTCGACATTTTTCAAACCGAAAGGAATGATGTTAGAATAAAAGGTCCCCAAGGATTGATGAAGGAGGTATTATGTTGTTATTCTAGTGCAATGAAAATATGATTATAACTCCGAGAGAAACCATCCATAAGAGAAAGCATCTCGTGGCCAGTGGTGAGGTCCATGAGTTGGTTGATGTTGGGAAGGGGAAAGTCATCTTTAGGAAAAACAAGATTGAGATCTCAAAAATCAATGCAAATGTGAAGCTTTCCAAATGATTTAGTGATAGGTACAATATTAGAGACCCATTGAGGATAGTCAATAGGAATGATGAAGTTGGCTGAAAGAAGGTATTGCAACTCCTCTTTGACAAGGAGGGGGCAACTTGAGGGCATGCGGCGAAGATTTTACTTGAATGGCTTGGCATTATGAAAGGTGACGATGTTATAGACAACAATAGAAGGATTGAGGCCTAACATGTCATAGTATGACCATGCAAAGGCATGAATATGCTTGGAAAGAAAGGTGGTGAAAGACTCAAGATCGTGTGGATCAAGGGATTGACCCACTTTGAGGATGTGAGGTTCTTGTGGAGTCCCTATGTTGATATCAATGGTGGACTCGTTGAGAAGAGTGGATGTGTCAGGAGGTAAGGACTTATGAAGATAATAATCTTCTACCCCCATGTAGGAAAGAATGGAATCATCATTAGCACAATGAAGAAAATCAATGGTGGATGAGTCTTCTTCCACCATATCAAGAAAGCAAAGGGGAAGGGACCTAGTCTAATTTTCACACTGATAAGTGACCAGTCTTAGGGTGATTGTGGAGACTAAAAATATCAAGAGGATATTGACACAGTGTTATCTATATCCATGGTCTCATGAGATGGAGAAATGAAAAAGGCATTTGTATGAGCATCATATGTGGTGTAAGGGGATTGACATATTATTCTTTGTAACCAATCCCAATTTTTTTCTGAGGTTTGCGACATTGATCAATGACAAGATCATGCATGCCATGTTCATAACATCCCATGCCAAATCCCTTCCATGCACAATGATGAAGATACATGTGGGTGAAGGATGGTTTATAGAGGAATCCAAAGCCATAGTATATGGTCTCATGAGGATGATCATCGATGTGAGAAGAAGGAGAATCGACACCACCATAGATGAGATTGGTGCGAAGATGAGGTGGGTCGAAAAGGAATGATATCCCCAACATCAGGTTGATACATTGGAGATTTTTAGGTCTACCAGGTGATGAGGTGTGGGGAAGGTGTTGAGCATGAGAATGATACTCCCTAACATAAGGTTATCCATGACCTTATCTAAGGAATCATCGTTGGGAAGCTTGGATGAAGAAATGGATGAACTAGTGGATGGTTGAGATGGGTCATGTTTGGGAATGAGGACATCATTGGGTTGATAAGTCATGTTGCATGCTTTAAAGGAGGAGATCATCAATGGGAGGGTCAATATATTTCCCTCGTGCTCATATTTGATGTAACAATGAAAGTGTGGAAGGGACACAACACATGACATGGATCCATGGTCATCTAAGAAGGACATTGTATTGAAACTCCCTTCTATGATATAGAATACTTCATGAAGGATATTCTCACCAATGTGGATAGGAAGGACAAAAGTTTGAAGGTGGGAGTGATAACATCATTAAATGCATGAAGGACCATGGGTGATTGGGTGATAATGGAGTTAGGGATCTTGAGCTGATCAAAGGTATGTGATGAAATAATGTTGATACTTTCTCCATTATCAATCATGGATCATCGATGAAAGTGTCATTGATTCTAATCATGATGAAAATGGGAAGGTCATGGTCCTTAGGTGAAATGTCTCGGGATCTCAACATCATCAAAGGAGATGGAAGTAAAATCCATAAGTGCTCCTACAAGAGATGCAAAAGGCTAAGTCTCATCACTAGATGTTGGGATACATTTCAAGGCTTCAATGAGATCCTTCTTATGGTCTTGGAGAGCTTTGGATAAGCTCATAAAGTGACATCTTAATCGGGGCTTGATGAAGTTGTTTGACAATACTTTGTTCAATGGGTTGAGGGGTGGCTAAGATGGAAACCTTAGGTTTTGATGATGATGGGGATGAAGTGGGCTCACTAGAAGGAGTAGTGACAATAACCTTAGGTTTTGATGAATATGTGGATGAGGTGAACTCCTTAGGAGGAGGGATGGCAAAAAAAGTATTTAATTTTGATTGGGTTGTTGGTTTAGAGTCATGTGGGACTAGAATGAGTAGCTATCCAAACAACATTGATGAATAGAGGGGACCATCCTTAGAAGATCTTCGTTTGGTGGTGGGATGGAAAAATTCCATGATGAATGGGGGGAATTGTGTAATTTGGTGGATGGGGTTGATGATGTAGATGTTGAAATGGTCATGGATGAGGAGGTGGGAGGAGGATATTGATCTATTTCAAGAATAATTCATCCTCCTCAATGATGTTGTGGAAAATGGTTTGAAGTGTTTTATAATGTTCTATGTCATGTCTAGGGGTGTGATGATAAGCACAAATGAGGTTGGAGTCAAACCATGATGGATTCTTACTATGTGGATCAAAGGCCTTGATAGGAGGAAGTGATGGTAGAAATTTGAAGAAAGTGTTGAAGGACCTCTGCATATGATTCAACCGAAGTGTTGTGAGGTAATTTTTATTTCATGGGATGTAATAGGAGTCTTAGATTCAGTTTGGATTTAGAAGAAGAGGTGGATGTTTGGGATGTGGATGTGAGGATTTAGATGTTTGAAGGTGTAGTCTCATGTTTAGGGGTGTTGGATGTTTTAGTTTCAGATTTAGTGATGGTTGGATTTTTAGAAGAAGGGTTGGATTGTTTTTATTTGGATTGATTGGTTGGTTGTGATGTTTTGGATGAAGGGGCTTGCCCTAAGAGAGATGGGGGTGGTCCTAAGATAGATGATGTGGCATTGGATTACTTGATCTTAGGTGGAGGGATGTCTATATTTTTATGAGGATGTGAAAGATACCTTTGAGGAAGCATGCCAAGGGTCTTAGATTTTGATTGTGAAGAGGTACCCTTAACAACAATCTCAACTAGAGTCTATGAAGATTGTGATGTTGAGGTTGATATTGGTGGAGGGAGTAACTTGTGTTTGATGAGATCTAAAGAAGATGTATATTGGGTTGATGTGGAAATGTCTATTTTTGGATGAGGTAGGGACATCATTTGAAGTCATTATGAGTTGGAGTGATTTTAAAAATTCTTCAAATAATGAGGTAGATGTGGGGAAGAGGTGTGAAGGGGATGTGGTAAAATAGTCAATGTTATTGGTGCGGTATAAGTGTAGAAAGAGGAATTGGAATAGATGTTAAGGATGGATTTGATGAGATAGGTGGGGATAGAATAGATGTAGGTGAGGTAGTGGGTATAGTCAAATCTGATGTAGATGTGAAAAGTGATGAAGTAGATGTAGATGTAGAATCAATAGGAGTTGATATAGGTGTGGATATGATTGGTGTAGAGATGGGGATGGGTGTTGGTAGAAGTGTAGATATAGGGACAATGTCCAAAGAAGGGGTAGATGTAGTGGTTGGTGAGGTGGGTGGAGTCATTGATGGGGTGAGATATTGATCAATGGTGTTGATAGTGTTAATAGTGTGAGAATTGGGTGGTTGAGATGTAGGAGGGGTGGTTTGATTTGTTGGTGCATGATTAGGAAATGGTTGTTTAAAACATCAAGTGGTTGATTGGAAGGTGTGTTAGGGTTATCCACTTGAAGGTTACCTTGGTCAATGAGTTTTGGACAAGATATTTAAAGGTTCGACATTTTTCTATATCATGTCTATGAAACTTGGTGATATTTTCAATAGTGATCTTCATGATACCAAGTTGGTTTAGGTCTTGATTCATGTTAAAGGGTCAAATGGGGGAAAGTGTGATGAGATGGACCACCATCAATTTATCAAATATAGAGCTATAGGATTCTCCAAGAGGAGTGTAGTTGGGTGGTGGTCTAGGAGCTCTTTGTTGAGGCCTCGTGTTAGAAGTGGAGGTGGAAGAAGACTTAACCACTATGGCATTGGCTGCATTTTTGGATTTGTCACTATGTGTAGATGGTTTAGTAAACTCAGATTTTGGTTTGTTTGATCTAAGCTTAAGTTGGCCTTGCTCAAGGGCACAAGTCTCAAGTTTATGAGCCATAGTGAAGGCTTCTTCAAATGTTTGAAATGATTGGATTTGTAGGGTGGATGAGATATGATTCACACAAGAGTGTGAAAATAATTCAATGAGCTTTTTTATGGAAGGGAAAATGATAATTGATTTATGATTCCACACCATTGTGTGACAAATTTTGTGATAGACTCATCGTCAAATTTCAATGGCATATAAGTATGTAATGGTGATCTTACACACAATGTTGATTGAAAAGTGTTCTAAGAAGAGTTGCATGCAAGTTAGGTAAATGAGAACAATGAGTGTTGGGGGATGCCATTATACAATCCAATGTGGGACCAACCAAGAACATAGGAAAATTTTGAAGCATGAGGTCTTGATCATGGGAAATGAGATAACATGCATGCCTAAATGCACAAAGGTGTTTTGTTGGGGATCCTCCTTACTATTAAATTTGGTGAATTTTGGAAGTTCCCAATGAGGAGGATAGGGTTTGAATGTACCAATGGATGAATAGGTTCATTGTAAATTTTTTCATAAGAGAATGTGACCTTGGGTCCCAAGGTAATGACTTCAAGGCTAGCCAACCTATTCATCAAGGCATGCATGGGGTCATTTGAAGTGGTTGGATGAGAAGTGAATGGTTGATGGTATGATGTGAGAAGTAGCTTGATAAGGTTGTTGGTAGGCTTGTGAATGAGTGGGTGTTTGAGGAATTGCTTGATGAAGAGGAATGTAGGTCATTGGTTGAGATTGGATGGGTTGTTGTAATGGTTGATGTTGAGAAATAGGAATGTGATGTGATTGTTGAGATTGGGTGGGTTGTTGTGATGTGGGGATGTGGACTTGTTGAGGTATATGATGAGTGGGGATATGAGTGTTGATGGGTTGAGATTGTTGAAGAGGTGGATTAGACATCATATAATGATAAAAACTCCTAGGAGGAGGTTGGGAAGTGATGATAGATCCATTGAATGTGGGAAGTGATGAAGAGGTAAATATTGATCATGTTGTTAGGATATGATGGGAAATGGTTAGGATTTGTTGAAAATATTGGATGGGATACTAGTGATGATGGTAGATGAAGAAGTGATAGGAATGGAGGTAGTGATAGTTGTGTTGATGGGAGGTAGATTAGGAGGAATGGGTGTGACTAGTTGGGTGGTTTGATGAGGTTGAGGATTAGTGGAAGAAGATGGATCAAGCTCACATTGGGCCATAACAGATCATTCATGGATCTATGGAAAACACCACAAGCTATGAAGAAAGAACTTGGGTTGTTTTGGGATTGGAGTGATAAGCATAGATTTTTTAGATAGGTGGCCCATCGATAGGAAGTTGGGTTGATTTCCTAAGAAGGTAATCATGGAGAGCCACCGATTAGCATCGAGGATCTCTTGAAACTCCACACTTCCCATGAGGGATAATGGGAGGCCCAAAATATTCAATTGAACGTAGCAGATTGAGGCATGGCCAACCTAGATGGGATGGATTGATGATATAAAAAGGGATTGGTCTCATCATGGGTAGTGGTTTGGACAAGAGATTCTTGATGAGGTGGATTGATGATCAAAGGTTGGGTGACCATGGAAGAGGTGACCAAAGGCATGGATGAGACAATGGCCAAAGTAGAAGTTTATTGGGATGACATGATGGGATTGTTTGATGCAATATTTTGTTCCATTTTCCTAGCTAAAGAGCGTGTGATAATCGGGCATGAAACAAAACAAGAAAATAATGACTATACTAATTAAATAAAACAAGTCAAACATGTAATGTTTTCTTTATCTTGATTAATTAGAAGATGTGAAAAATAAAAAAGGAAGTGGATAACGAGGGTACTTAAGAAATGGCAATCTAAGGTTGGTTTCAAGTAGTTGTGGATGTGGAGTCCTCAATATACCCGAAGGTATGTGAGGCCCAAGTCTGTATAGGATTTATAACACGCGGCCAGAAACACCACGGTGAATTTCCTATTGGGTGATGAAATCCCAATTAGGTCCACTTAGTAAGGGATTGTTTTGATGTGTGAATTTGATTAGTGTGTTTGGATGTGTGTGAAGAAATGTGAAATGAAACCAATTAAACCCCTACTTACACTATATTTGCAAGAAAGAATGAAAGAGGTTCATTTTAAACCCAAAACCAAATATGGAGATTTGATGAGAAAAATCCACACAAGGAAGGAAAATGTAATTAAAAAGGAGAAACTAAGACAAAAAGGGAATACCTGGTTTTATCTTTTCCTTTTTATCTGATCTTCAAAATAAATCAAGTGAAAGAAAATCCAAGCAATCCAAAATCCCAACATGAACAAGAAAAAAAAAAGCCTCTACCTATAATGTTAGTGGAAGATAGAAAAAATATGGAAAATGAAAATGAAATGCAAGAGACTCACCTAAAAGGGTTGTCCCACTAGGCATGCCAAATTTTGGACTAAATTTTCTCTTTCCTGCTCATATTAGTGAACTAGATACTAAATAAAATCAAGCAACTCAAAACATGCAAGGGTTTAAGGTACCTTGGAAATAAGATGGTGATGATGAATGGGCATAAATTAAACTCCTTGCATGCGGGCTTGATGGATCTACACAAAAAATATAACTAGAAGGAAAATGGATTAGATGGTAGATGAGGGGGTTTCCCGATGAATGTCAATTCCAAGAAGCATGGGCTTCCTTATGTGATGTCAACCCCATATTTGATAAAAGAGGATAAATTAAATGATAAAGGACTAAATAACATGCGGAAATCTGAACCTAAATAGAATCGAAAATTACGAAATGAAAAGGGAAGTAAAATCTGATCAGATTAACACAAAATGAAATATACTTGGTTGAGGTTGATGGTGACCTAGGTTGTAGAGGTCCAATCGATGAACGACAGAGCCAGGCGATGATCATCAAACAATAACCAAAATGTATGTAGATATGAAAAACTCTATGTATAATCTAAAGATGATGAAGACTTGTAGAAGCTTATAAGTAACATGTAGAAAAGATCTAAAATGGAAACAAAAAGGATGCAAGAAAATAATGATTTAGATGGGTAGGATGGAAATAGAGGCTTCGGTTGGTGGATGAACTTGTTGAGTTGAGTCAAGGTGACGGTGATAGAGTGGATCTAGACTGAAGAATGGAAAAATTATGGATCTAGGAACCGTATGTGGTGGTAGAAATAGAAAAAATGGACATGCTATGGATCTAGATGGTAGAATAAATGACACAATAGAGGAAGGGGGTTAACGATGACTTGATAGGATTGATGGTGACTTGGGCTGATATAGAAAAGGCCAAAAGTGAATGGGTTGGATTACAAAACCTACACACAAAATGGATGAATGAAAGGTTGGATTTGAAGCTCTGATGGCAATTAGACCTGCAAAATGTTAGTAACTGATAATAGACAATAAAAATGATGCAAAAATGGAATAAATCAACATAAGGAAAGATGAACTCCCAAAGTATCCATAAATGATGCAAGCAATCTCAAAGGGACTCCAAGAAGAATGAAACAACTACAAAGAAGCTCAAGCACATGAAGATAAGGTCACAAAATGCACAAAATATATAATGATGCATCCTTTGGATGGGGAAATGTGGCTTTATAGGTCGATGAAACCCAGGTGGGTCACCACCAACTACATGGAACCATCCATTTGGGCGGTGGGAGGATGCCTAGCTCGAGGCATCAAGCCCATTAGAAGCTGGGATTAGGGATTTTAAGGCTTAGGAGGGTGAGGGATGCATATAGGAAGTGAAATGGGTAGGTAGGTGAGGGGTATAATGGGGTAAATAAAGGCTAAGGAGAGCCTAGGGATGAGCAATTAGGTAGTTTAGGGATGATAAACAATCTAGCTCAAGATAATTAGATTAAGGCTAATTAGAGATAATTAGATAATGAGATGAGGATTAGGGGATAATTAATAAGATTATCAATAACTTAGGATGGATAGGGTAATAGATGGAAAAGGTGGGAATAAAATATGAATTAAAATAAAAGAGGTATAGATAGGTGACCATGGTGAAAAGAAGTGAATGCAGGGTGACAAGGGTAGTGATACCAAATTTTGGTGTCTACACATATCGCAATATAATCTTTCTTTGATGTTGACTTGGATTCTTTGATACTCTTCCACCACATAGAGAAATGGCTTTCATGATCTATTCCAAAAGTTTCTTGACCTTGGATTCTTCATTGTTGTTCTTCTATACTCTTCCCAGTAGATGGTTGGTTGTGTTGTTCCAAAAACTAAAAACTTGAACACATATCTAGTATATTTTATATCTAACACAACATCAACGATGGTTAGAGTCACAATATCCATATAGACATCATAATAAGCATATAAATATAAATCATTATTGATTTCACTTTTAACCATCTATAAAGTTAAACATTAGTTGTATAATAACTAACATAACAATATGCTTAACAACTAACCATGTTAAAATATGTTGAAAAATTTCAACATATTATTCTTGTAAAATATATATTAAATGCAATCAGTATTGGACGTCTCCAATACAAACGCAAGGGCATCCCCAAGTGTCATTTGATATGCATATAATAATATTTTAGTAATCACATACTAAAAAATGTTTTATCAAAAACATATATATCTTCATTATCTTATTCTAAGCCTTTAAAAAAGAGATAAGACTTGATAGATAACATATCTATCATACAAGAATAATCATAGTATTCACTAAAAACATGATCCACTAACTGTGGACACTTCATGGATTTAAGTGGAGTTTTCTTCAAAAAATAACCATGTAATAACCCTTCAATACATTTCATAGGTGAAAAATTTAAGCCTAGATAAGTCATATATTATCAGTTTTTCATGTCAAAAATGAACAATAGTTTTATTTTTAAATAAACTACTAAGAAATTGAAGCAAAACCTTTAATACACAAATAATCCACCTTTTTTTATATATTTTCAGCTATAGTTACTTCTAGTTTATTTTCAATAAACCAACATAAATTATAGTTATTTTGAATTAACTATGAATGAAAAATCAATTTCTTTTTCAATTCAATATAACATCATCTATTGATAAATTTTGCATACACAAAGGTGAATATTTATCCATAGAAGGTATTGAACACGATCGGGGAACGGGGGTATGGGGCGCGCCCCAAGCGGGTCGACGGCACCACCCCTCGCGGGGTCTAGGAGTAGTGCCACAGCCATGCTCCTTGCCATGATACAGGGCATGGTTGAGGGCAACGCCCCTCGATGCCAACCAATGTACAATTTACTCCTCCTTTGAAATTAATAAAAATCAACTCTTTGTAGCAAAAAAACCATGGTTATTACAACAATTTGTATGATTAATTTTTCGATAATCAATTAGGGTTTGCAGAGGAAAAACATTACAAGAATTTAGAAACAATCTCCTTGTCATTGTTTAAAGTATGTTGGTCGTATTTTGATGAATTTACGATGAAAAAGGACTTGTCAAACATAAAATCTACACAATGATATATTAGTTTGACAATAATAATATTCAATCGAAATGTAAGTGATTTTTTTATTTTTCATATTAACGATGACGACGACAACAACTTAGTTGTTGTATCGTAAAAATCATTTCAATTTGAAAAACAATTTATCTAAAATATACACTATTATCAAAATTTCCTCATGTTTTATCAAAGAATTAACTTAAATTAAATTCTATTAAAATGAATATGGGAGGAAAATTAAATAATGCATATATAAAAAATTTGGGGACTAGGCAAGTTGATTTGATTGAAGCCACCTAGCATTACAAACTTTGCTAAATCTATTAATTCAATGTACCTGAGTTATGTAATGACATCGTTACGAGTTGACATAGCCTTCCTCGTCGTCGAGTCGCACATCCACACCTCTCGCCAACTCAACGAGCGAGTCACGAAGCCTAGCTCAGTGGAGCAACGATGATGTGCATTAAGTGGCGAGCCAATTGGGCTTGATAAAAGACCAAAGCCACAGCTTTACACGTTACCACTATTTATTTTAAAGCTTAAAAACAACCATTAGGTACTACCTGCATGTGGGAGTTTTTCCTCAAAATTTGTATAGTGAAGATGTATCTATTATAGTGTTGCCCTTTACAGTCATGAAAGTGAAATTCTCCTGGTCTCAGTTTTATGGATGACGAAATTAATTATGGTCTACAAATACAAGGTGGAACCATGTCTACAATTACAAGTAAAAACAAGTTTAAATTTCTTAATAATACGAAATATTAGAAGAAAAGCTTCATAGAATTTTATTAGATAATTCAAATTTTCACAGATATCCTTTTTATTATACCGTCTTATTCGCAGAGATATCAAGCAGGCTTTGCAGTTGTGTAGGAAATAGCCATAACCTTAAAAAATGAAGAAATGGTTTAGGATCAAATTGACTGTTTAGAGTAGCTATAGTTTCATATCCACCATAACATGCAATAGAAACAAAACCTAGGGATTTTTGATGTTAAAAGATGCAAATATCATGCCTCATGAAAAAATAGCATAGTGCATATACACAAAAATATAAAACTATTTCAAAAGAGAGGACAACTAAATTAGCAAAAGAAGATAAAAGTATATCACTGGCTTTTGATCCAAACTCAATGTTGTAGAAATATACGTTTCTTTTACAATATTTGCAGAACATGAATGGACTCCCCATTATACCTTTTCACTGAGAAATTACCTTGCTGCTCCTACTTGTATCAGAACCTATGGCTCATTCCATTAAGAAATAAATTTAGTTGATACAAGTATGTTTTGATTTATGAAACATTACAATACCTTGAAATGGATAAAAGGTTGTTGCTTTTGTACATGAAAGCTCAGTACTTTTTCATGATCAACAAGATCAAAATATATCTCCTTCCAATCTTCTCTGCAAGATCTTCATCACGTACAACCTGGAAGAACAATTACAAAGAAAGAAAATTGAAATGCACATGATTTCTATTATAAACTGGTTTTATTTGGATAGCATTTCCTCCTAACCACAGGAACATGAATTCTATTTCATTCATTGGAAATTTACTATTGTAACCATAATTGATGCTACATAAAGAACTATCAAAATTAAACCGTACAATATTGACAACCATAATTGGGTGCTCCAAAGAAAGTCAAAAGGGAAATTTATTCTTGATCCACATTTATTGGACATCTGATAAAATGTCCCACTTTTTGGTATGGTTTTTGTACCTTAGTAAACATGAATTTTCAGTTTAATTGATTTTCTAAAGTTAATAGCCACAAAACCGTACACATTCATGAAATTATACGAACTAACGAAATGTTGTGTTTAGAGTGTAGAATACATGTATATTTTTTTAAAAAATATTTGGCAAAAAATCTAGTATTTTTCTTAATTTTATTCATATGTTGTTTCTTATGTTATTAAAGAGGAATGACTGTCCCTTGGTGGTTTTTTAAAATGAAAACTTATCTTTTTACTATGAAATTTTAGATATATGTTCAAGATTATAATTTTGACGTGCAGTCAAAATTTCATATTTTTTTGACTTATATTTTTTTTTTAATTAATTATTTAGTAACTATATTTTAAAATAAATGGCGTCCATATTTCAATGCCAATAACTTTTAATATTTATATCAAAATTAATTTTTTTTTTCACAGGCAAGAAGAAGAATTCAACAAATACTAAGTATATTTTTTTCAATTTTTTTGATATATTGTACTATTTTTCAAATTTGGTTGATTGTGTATTATTGATTGCCCTAAAATACCATATGTTAGTAAGAATTAAAAAATAAATAGCAAAACAGATTTTTAAAAAATGAAAATTGCATTTTTAGAAAGCCAATAAAAATATGAATTTTGTGTCAAAATTTTGTAAGTTAACTATTTCGTTTACCCTGGTTACGTGGCATCCGAGTGGCAGGTTTTGGGTCACAATTGTCCCCAAAAAGATTTGGGGCCAAAATGTGCCATTTGGGCACCACGTCATTGCCACTCAGCGGGGTTCGCGCGAACTAGGGTTCGCGCGAACCATATTCACGCGAATATGGTTCGCGCGAACCCTAGTTCGCGCGAACCCCCTCTGCGCCACCAAAACGCCGCCAAAACGTCTCCTCCTAGCTTTAATGATTCGCAATTGCGTCTCCCCTTCTAAATTTAATATTTTACAGGTTAGTTACTTAATATTGTTCGCTTTTTATGTTTTAAATTTAATTTTTTACATTTTTTTTTTGTTTTAAAGTAAGTGTGTTCTTTTTTAAATTGTTTTTAACCAAAAAAATGTAATATTAAATTAAAAAAGTTGTTTTAAAGTTATAGAAAACTAAAATTAAAAATAACATAATTTCTACTGAGATTTGTATATAAATAGAGTTGCATGCATGCATGCACATATAGTTTTGTATCAAGTTTACTCTTACACATTCAGATTTGTATCAAGTGTGCAGGTGAAATTTTTTGAAGTGGATGAATCATGGGAAATACAAAGAATGAGAAACGAAAATATACCGAGGAAGAGAATGCAGAGAAGAATGCTAGAAGATCTGTTCGTAGGAGGGCACAAAGAGAGAGAGAGAAGACACAACAAATGAAAGACAACGCTGCAAAAATTGGTACATATATATAGAAACCCTTGATAGATCCTAATTTTTTTAGTTCTAAGGTTTAAATATGATAATTTATGTTTTTAGATTGCGTAAAGGCAAGGGTTTTGATAGGATACCATGTGTATGTTTATGGACACGAGATCATGATGCGCAACATTATCTGAAGTGATATCAAAAGTTATGGAATTACTTCCCAAAAAGAATGTGAAACACTTGGTGAAGATGGATTTACAAAAATTAAAAGAATTTTCCGAACAAGAACCACTATCACGAAAGAAAACAACAAAAAGTGTAGAGATAATATATGGTGAATTTGTTAATTTGACTACAATTGCTAGAGCACATTTGTTGGTTACATTCTTGAATCATGTTGATATGAAGGAAACATTAGAATTGTTAGGTGTTGATTTTGGACGAGAAAAATTCAAAACGTGTAGAAGAAGAATTTGTTGGGAATGTTTTTAAAGGAATAAGTTCTTTGGGTACAAAAACTAGGTCTGCTGATAAGAGTATTTCTCGTAGAGCAATATTAACTTCAGTTGTAAGTGAAGATACAACAAAGAATCGTCATGTTACCGCCTTTGCCAAGGCATTGGGTTTATCTAGAAAGACGGTTAGCAGGTATGCAAAAAGGAGGAAGACATTGGATGACTCTACTATGGAAGGAAATTGGGCACTAATGTGTAGAAATCCACGTTCTGATAAAATAGAGGATAATATTGTGAAGATAGTTTTTGATTTTTGGGCTGAAAGGACTCGTCCTTCTCCGAATGTGAGGGATGTTTTAAAACATAGGGTAACTCGCAATAACTATGACGAACATATAAAACATTGGCTTGAAATAACTCAACACGAGATGTACATAAAGTTTACAGAAGAAAATCCAGATGTTAAGATTGGACAACGAATGTTTGAAAATTTGAAGCCTTGGTATGTGCGAGCTGATAAAGTCCTTGACACATGTTGTTGTCGCTATCACGTTGAGTTTGATTATCACTATCAGGTACATAAAAATTTATAGATTCAATGTATATATATTTTGAGGCGTGCTTTCATTTATATCTATATATTTAAAATTTGTTTAAATATCGTTTTTTGAGACATGTGATTTAAAATTAATGTATTTCAAAATCTATGTTTTTTTCAGGTGTATAGAAAGTTACGAGAAGAAATTGCCCCACCTACACGTGTCAGTGAATTCATAACTTCAATTATTTGCAACGTATCTGATGATCATGTTGATGATCGTATGACTTGCATCAAAGGTGTCTGTGACAAGTGTGGGGACTTGAAATTATTGCCAAAAACAAATGAAGATTTGGACACAGTTAACCTGGTTGCTTGCAAGAGGTGATATATATAAATTTATGTTTTTAAATTTGGATGTTAGATTTTATTTTGATTTTTATTTTATTGCAAATGAATACATGACAATTTGTCCATGTTATGAATTGATTTTGTAGGTTCAAATACATAAAATATTCAACAAGGCTTGGAAAAGATGCAACCAGGTTGGATTTGGTAGAAGAGGAAATCCCCATTGCTACATTCATGCAAAGTTTCCGAAGTTTAATTAGTCCGTACATCAAACATTCTCACTATTCAAAGTGGCAGGCTACACAATTCAAGACTAATAGGGACACATTCCCTATTGGTTCCATATTGTCCGTGGTTGATTTTGCTGAGAATTACTCATTTTCTCATCAAAAAGAAATTCAAACACAGTATTATCATACTGACCAGGTTACTATCATGGTTCAAGTATTTTATAGGCATGCACAATTGGATTTGGATGGGGTTGAAAGTACTTATGTGAAGCGAATGATCAAGAAGGAGTATCACTTCTATATAAGTGATGACAAAGAACATGACACCCACTTTGTGCAACATTGTTTTGGTTTGTTCTTTCAATATCTTCATCGTGAGGAATACGATAGATCACCATTTTGTTTGGTCAGATGGTTGCGCATCACAATTCAAATCCTCTCGCCCTTTCTTTGCACTCAGTCGTTATCATCGTCATCACAAAATTCCTCATTTATGGAGTTTTTTTGAGAGTGGTCATGGGAAGGGAGAACACGATGGTGCGGGTGCATGCATCAAACGTGCTCTAAAGAAACAAAGCTTTGATTATGAGGGAGATCGATTGATTGATGCCCACACAGTTGTTGAATGGTGTAAGAAACATTTTGCAGTTCAGGTTTCAACCTCACAGGCTTCACCTCACGAGGTTCAACCTCACGACCTCACATGTTTCAACCCCGCACGAGTATTTTGGGAGATAACAGGTACATGCACATTTAAAACATAGATATGTAAATCTTTATGTGATTTATTAAGTGAACTACAAGTTACTAACTTTAAATTTTTATTCTGATTTTTATTGTTTGTTTTAAACTTTATTGATCTTTTGAGCATGATTAAATGAAGGTATTGATCGGAGGACAAAGTATGGATGTGAAAGGATTCCCAATTCTAGGTCTTTGCACTCTCTGATGACTATGGATAGTAATAAGCTGGACAATCTGCATACAGAGATTATTCTTGTTTTTGTTATGAATGCATGAACAAATCATATTCGAGTGCAATAGTCAAAAACATGGGTATGTAGGTGAGTGGAAGCAAGTTCCTTTAGTTGTGGATGACACATATGGATCAGATCATGATGATAGTTTTGAAGATGTGCCATTAATTTCAATTGATTATGACCACATATCTGACTGGTTAAACAAGGTATGTTTTATTTGAAAGGATCAAGAATAATTTGATAATTAAATATATATATGTATATATAATTTATACTATACATCCGATCATTGAATGTTTCTTTGCATTTTGTTGTAGGAGATGTATTTGCAGTCATTGCTTTGAAGAAGCCAATATTGAGAAAGTGGAGTACTACTTGTTGCGTTGCACTGAGAGGAGAGAACAAAGCTAACATGTGAAATAACAAGTGAAGTGACAACATTTTTTTACTTGGCTCGGTTGTAGTGCGGGAACATACTTACAACAAGTGAAAGCCCTCCAAAGTGGGATTCACTTTGTTGATTACAAACCGGACAAAAGGTGTATCATTACACCCATCACATAATTGCTACGGGGTTACAATTGCAGCGCAGGTGTGAAGACTACAAATAGTAAACGAAAAAAATGGAGACTAGATGTAGAAGACCATGAAAAACTTTTACAAGTCATTGAACAACGAGCAGAGCCACTTGGTATTATATAGAAGGACATGGAATAAATTACTAAACCTTGTTGGTAATAAACTATTAAGCTAGATAGCATTGTATTTTCTACTTGAAGGGACTATGGAGACCACTATACAATAAAGTTGTTTAATACTTGTGATTCTTACTTGTTGTGAGATGGTTTATGGTTTACAAGTATTGTGATATGGTTGTTACATGGAAGTATGTATGGTATAAACATGATTTATTCACTCATGATAGGCTGATTATGGATCAATTACAACATTACATTTTTCTCTCTGTCCACTTTTTCTTTCCTTTCCTCGTAAACCAAATAAAGGATATGAACTTAGAAATTATTGGGAATGTTCCAACTTTGTATGGAATTGTACAAGGTAGTTTGTGTAGTGGTTTGATTACCTAATGATTATCATGATTTAGATTGCACAAAAATACACAACTCTAGTGTATAATGTAGGAGTTGTGAAAAATTGTGTGTTTTATTTATAAGCATGCAGGAAAGTGTATAAGTACTTGGGAATTATGTAATATACTCCAGAATTACGATTACACAATGATAATTGCATAGGACTATGTGCAAGGCCAATCCATAGTGGGAGTTTTCTAATGGTGCACAAAAGAGTTACACATTATTGGATAGCAATGACTTTGGATAGTGATAATTATATATTTTAAGTGTTTTTCATAAGACTAGAGGTGCAAAGTGATGTACTAAGGATTAATAGGAATTAGTTAGAGTAGATCTAGGGATTCTCAGATAGTCTAGTCATGGGATTTCTTTAAATCATGTTTTAATATTAGAATATAGATGACATCGTCAAAGATACAAGTTTATAGCGAGATATTAGAAAACTTGAACATACGATATCCAGAATCATATGGTGCCTTAGCTCACCCCTTTTTTGACTTTCTTGATAAAGTCAGGCTGGACGAGTCACATTTTTCCAAATTGGAATTGAGTGTTACACTTTCTTCATGTATTCAAGAAGATTCTGGGAAAAATTGGCCAATGATCTGGCAGAGTGGTTCTACTGATTCTTGCTTGCAAATGGTAGCCTGATCTGATTCATGTATCGGATAGAAAGACTCTGTCTAAATTTTTGTAATATAGCTTTTTCCGTTTCTTCTATTACACCAGGTGAAGGGCTTTTTTATGCAAATTCCATCTATCAAAGAGGTATCGATTTATAGATTTTTGAGAGCTTACATTCTCATATTAAAACCAATGCTTCCTTTTCCCTCCGGAGCATGGATAGTGTTGAAGCCACCCATTATGATAAGGAAAGACAAGCAGGCATTACAAATCCATGTGAGTTGAGTTATCTTATTTATTCTGTTATTGACAGAAGGTGAAATATACAGATTAGTTATATGACAATCATCCTGGATTACATGAGGAAAAAAATCAGTGTCAACCCAATGAAGACTTTGTGAAGATATGTAGTTATATGTAGCTGGATCCCAATCAATGAGAGTCTTTGCGCTTTTGCACTAATCTGATTGCTTGCTTCCCCAAAGACAGATATTCAGGTTTTGTCCAACTTCCTTTCCTCCAAGACCCTTTTCCTCCAGCCACATAGGAATAAAACAATGACATAGGAATATAAATACCCAATTCCCAAAACACTTACATGCATGGGGAAGAAAACAATGACTATCACAGGGGGTGTGGTGTCTTTGATAAAACCCAGCATTTTCCTCTAGTAATAAAAAAAATTCAAATGTGCATAAGACTTGTAAGTACATTCAGTTACAGCAGAAAAAAACTACAATAACAAAGAACCCTAGGAGCTGAAAACGTTACTATAAGAACTAAAACACTAAAGATGCAATCCCATGGAGGGAGCTACGACTCCTCTATTTATCCTCTGCTAAAAAGAAATTCAAATGTTCATAGGACTCGTAAATACATTCAGTTACAACAAAAAAATACCAGATTAACAAAGAGCCCTAGGAGCCAAAAAAGTGACTATAAAAACTAAAACACTAAGATGCAATCCCATGTAGGGAGCTACAGCTCCTATTTATCCTCTGCAGGTGACTATGTGAAAAGCTTGGAAATGTGAAACAGGATTAGACACTCTTTTCCATGAAATGTGTAGCACCACTTTATTTTTAGCAGGAAACTTTCAGCCAATGCTTGGGAGTAGAGGATATAAGTTTGCACCACCCGCTGAGAGTTTTCAGCTTTGTCACCAAATGGCAACTAGCATGAGCTAAGGTTTTTCTCAGATATTAACTTTTAAACCAGAATCCTAAAAGATTGGGTTGGCCTAGGAGGGTAAAATGCTAAAAGCTCGTTTTCTATGAGACCATTAGGTTGCAAATAGCTCCACGAATTTCTTAGCAGCACCCTGCGAGAAACTGTGTGTCATGGGACCATTTGGCATTGCGTGAAACAATAAAAGAATAAGTAGAGGAATTATACCGAAAGTTGGTAAACCCTCACTATACAATTATAAGTGCAAATATAAATAGTCATGCGAGAGGAGGGTTTATCAAGGGAAACGAGAAACAAATGAAGACCAGAGGTGAAGACGGAGGCTGGAAACCAGTGTATTCACACATCTGCATCAACACCTTGAGCAAAAGAAGGAAAAACAGTGGTATCGTCATCCACTACCACAAGACCAATGCAGGATCTGATAAAATCCATACGAAGGGGGCAGGTTGGAGTCTTGGACAATCCTACAAGGAACATGACCTCTCCTAAAGGCTAAGACTCGAGGCCAATAAGTCTCCAAGTCTCAGGATTCACATGGGAAGAACTAAAAGGCCCGTGATGCCAAGTAGAAGTAGATCCGTGATGTCCAATATGTGAGCGAGATGACTGTAATTTCCTAGTAGCAGTATTTGGAGGTAGACATCATCTCGGTGATCTACACCATCTGAGTGTGGACCAGCCAATTCCAAGGGATGTTCAATACACCCAGCATCCTAGATAAGCTCAACTGAGGTAATCAGCTTAGTAACCTTGGAAGTTCCCAATGTTATCCTACGTCTAAAAGTTTCAACCTCTTGGAGGAAAAGGGTCATGGACCTACGGCTAAGATAACCTATCTAATAACAGGTGGACAATTCAAAACCTATCTAATAACAGGTGGACAATTCATAAAGCCGGTGAATGGGAATATCTTTTGGTTAGTAGGAATATTATTGAACACTATTCAAAAAGACATTGTCGGCCACAACAAGAGATCGGTATCTCATCCAACGAGTTATCATCACGCCTCTCTCTTTTTAGTGATTTTATCTAAATACTGACGACCAAATGCCATATGAAGCATCACAAATGTTATAATAAACATTAAGTTTTATTACTGATCTTATTTTCCAGATTTACAGCCGCACAAAACTAAGATATCAGATGTGTTGGGAATTAAATTTACCTCACAAATTGTTCCTTGTTCAGAAGCAGTGGGATCTGCATCTTCAAGCAATCATTAAAAGAAGATGCATGCACATCAAGAGCTACTGACGTTATTTTCTGGTTTACATAGCAGCATTACCTCAAAATCATGGTAGGATTTAGATTTGCTCTCACAATGATTCCTTGTCCAGAATTGAATATCTGCCTGTAAATGATGAATCTGAAATATAATGACAAGATTCTTGCCTTGACAGGAGGCTGCTCTGCCCTCCTTTGGTTTGAGAAAAGAATTAAAATATTTCATGACTTGTACAGATTTGGGAAGTGGATGGAATGGACAGACCTTAAAGCTTTCTATAAGCTTCCTCAGTCTCAGTTCAGAATGTATACAATGCTCAGAAATGCTTTCACAGCTACATCTACTGGACTAATTATGGAGGATAAGAATGACTTTTGGGATATTGTGAGGTGGCTCAAAGTACCCCCTCTCCAAAAGGCTACCTCCAAACAACTCTATGATGAGAATGACTTTTGGGATACTATGAGGTGTGTCAAAGGCCCTCTCCCCAAACCTTTCCCTGGGCCTTAACAATAAATAGAATGTTTGTGAGCCCATTAGTAAATGTACTAATAGATTCACTACAAGCACAAACCTGAGCACAACTCACCCCTCCCAATGTTATGAACACAAAAAATCAAAGAAGGGAAGCAAAGAATCATATGTTACAAACACAAAAATAGTGATCTCGAGCTTTCAGACAAGAGTCTTGCAGAGAGTCGGCACAAATTTCCAGCAGCATGAATAATACACTCAAAAGACACTCTAGTTGTAAAGATTGTAGAGAATACAATGCTGAAAGCTACAGCAAGAACTTGTCATTTTACCAACTACTCATTATCAAGCTCCTCTTCTCTTAACATGAGTGATTCATAAGAAATCTTCAGGTAGAACAGAAATGAAATCAACTTACCAGACGTTTTTACTAATCAGAAGTGTGGATGGTCTTTGAGAAACAACTTCGTGAGGCACACAAACACTTTGGCATTGAAAGAATTCCAGCCATCTGGACACAAACTGATTCTACCCAAACCTGTTCGGAATTCAAGCTTGTGTCCCATTGACTAGGACTTCAAAGATCTATTTTTCCCTTGCTCGCAAAACGCCCGAGTGACTACATACGGTTTGAAAATAAAACATCTTTCACTCAGGCTCGTGAGGGCTGTCGATGTAATACTCCATTGGACAGTGATATATATGACACTTGACCTAAAAAGCGATCTTCAAACTCAATTTCTTTGGGAAAGCTTAAAACATTAGATCGTTAAAACATTTAATCAGCAGTCTTTACCATCTACCATAATTATGATAGCTCAATTACACATTTATTGGCAATGTATACTACAAACCGGATGGAGTGAGATCGAGTTATCAATTACGCAAACTATGTATCCAGTAAATAAGAATGGAGCTGCTGAACGTACTATCTTGAATTGCAAATTGCAACAAAATGATATATTTCCATAATAAATTGTTGAACACTGAGCAATATATTCAGCTGTCACATAAGGGGGTGTCATATATTCACATCCATAATTGTAAATACACGTGTCTAAGACATATATCAAAATATAATAATAATGTCTAGAAGTATGTCTAAAATGTTTGAAATCTATAAAATATCACTGAAGTCTCCTCCGTGCACTAGGGCGAGTGCCAGACCCCTCACTACGCTCTGCTGCACCCTGCATGTTAAAAAAAAGGAATATACATGTCATAAACTATATATAGCATGTACCATATATTAAAATATATAAGCAGAAATCTACAACAATTTCTTAAATAATTCAATACATTATATAACTGATATGTACAATTGATTACCTCAGTATCTGTCCCTGCGCGGATGTTGGGAGTATCTACGCTACCCGTAGATCTCTGTCCCGTAGATCCCTGTGAAACAAAATAAATAAAATGTAAGAAGTTGATAAATAAGTTTTTTGAATAAAGTTCATTAATTTCTAACATTTCAATTTAGATTAAATATTAATTATATTAAAACACATGTATTTATACCTCTGCGGAGCAACGTCTCCAAATGTATGGGATTGTCATCCACGACCTCAACACCAGCAAATATGTCGCCAACTAAGCCAAGTTGACTCGGACCGGAACATCAAGATCCATGTTGTGCTCGGTCGAGAGGCGTGTGTATGTGACACGGGTAGATGGTGTGGGTGTGAAGCTCCACACACTTTGGAGCGAAGCCTAAACACAAAAGTACATGTTTAATTTTAATATTAATAAATTGTAAAGTAATGATCAATTAAAATAAATTTTAATTATATTAAAGGTTTAATTTTCACACACCGGAGCAAAATGTCTTGAACATCGGTGTGACAATCCCAACTACTGGGAAGTCTATCTGCAGTGCAGCGCGGTAGTACCACGACTAGAAGATACACTCCCACTCTGCTCTATAAAATCTAAAACCCCCGATAGTGGAATGCTGCAATGCCGAGCAATCACCTCATACGCACGCAACAAGTCAGCAGCCATGATGCGTCCTAGCCGACGTGCCTGAGCGGGATCTGTAACTAGCTCAAAGTCATCTGGGGAAATCAAAGATGCACGAGCGTATACCTCGCTGCGTGCATCACTAGTGCTACTAGCACCTCCACTGCTAGCATCACGTCTCTGAAGGTACTGACCCACACGGTCAGAAGAGATCAATTGGGTCTCGCGAGCAATGCCAGCAAGACCCTCGATAGCACCCTCATGTGCAGTCATAACGACAGTCTTTGCGACATCCTGGCTTTGATAAGAATGGTTGTGGCCTTGGTACAAGCTGCCGCATCAACAACTGCGCAGGAGCTCCCTCCTTTCTATATGCTGCTGTGGCTAATACGGCCACGCCCACCCCCCAAATAACTAGGGATGTCTAAATAGTTCACCTTTAGGTTTAAGTGAACCTCAGCATGTAGCATCATTATGAAGTATAACGGTAATTGGTCATTATTTGGAAATTGGCCTTGAGAGGCCACAAATCTAGGATAAATCAAAGGGGCACATAAAGGACATGAACATTTGTTTACATAATAGGCCCTTATTTTCCGTTTGTCTGCATAAAAACTCCAACAAGACCTCTTAACGACTTCCTTATCGGAAAGTCGTGATGTAATCTCATTATAACCTACATCTCCTGAGACACTTGATTTTAGTGAATCCATAAATTTTGTTATTGATTCGAATCAAATGGATTATATGTTTTCAAACTTGTCTCTATTCTACGAAGATCAACCAGTATTCTTTCACAATGGGCTTTATACTGCCCAACTGTAGTTGGATTTTCGAGAATAGATTGCAATTTTGCAATCTCTAAATCGGTCCTCTCAAACAAATTAGGAGTTCCAGAAGAAGCCATGACTGTAAAAAAAAATGAAAGTAAAATTCTAATCAATAGTACTTTTTATTAAAAAAAATTCCTAAGATATTCTCCTATATTAATGAAAACAGAAATATGAACTTTTCAAGCTTCAATAAATTACATAAATTACAAATCATTTGATAACAAAATATACCAAATGATGTTGCAGAGTTCAGAAATGAAAAGTTTTGAATACATTTACATGATCTTAAAGTCAAAGCAATGTCTAATACAAAACAGGCACATCAAAATCACTGAACCATCTCTAAGAAGAGTACTCTTGCCACTACAGGAAAATCCCAATTTAGCCATTCTATGATCAATTTTCTATTTTCTATTTCCTGGCCACCTATATATAATTAGTGGATGTTTTAGCTATCCATATAAACTCATGGATTCTGAACCTGTATGAGCACTTTTAGCAAGCCAAACCATATGCAAAACATTTATAAGTTATAACATAGCAACCATGATATGCATTATTACGCGATGCACTCTGCAATCTCGGCTCCAATCAACAATTATGCCACTATTGGGATCTTAGTATGGCATAGGCAGTGTGTGAGCTACACAATATACTCATTTTTCTAGAAACTAAAAAGATCCTTCATGTTACAATTTGCAGCACATAAAAAAGCCCTTCAAAAAATACATTGAACAACAGGGGCAACCAAGAGGACCTTGGAAAAATGTACAGTAACACCATATGAATTCTTCCTTAGTTGTGGATCAAAGCTAATAGAAATAAAGCTAGATAAAATTAGCTTGAAACTACAGTATAATCGTCCATTGTAAAAAACAAGTTTCTCTGAACCTGGTAAAAGAATACTTTTTATTGTCTGATTGGACGTACATAATGGAAGGGTATAAATATCGCATATTGCCCTCAGAGTTTCTCAAAGAGACCATTTACAAGTAACAAGGATGTAGCAGAATTTTATGATGAGCATTCCTTGTGGATTTCTGATTGGACGATTGTCCTCTCTGACTAAGGTCAACATCTTTTCACACCAGTTAGGAGTCAAGATAGATCACCATATTCCGCAAGGCAAAAGGATATGCCGTCTTTTCTCTCTCATAGAGGTGTTAGATGGAAGAATGCTTTATCTTTAGCATTTCTATCTATTATGATATTTGAGTGAGATTTTACTAGCTATATTTTTTCGTAATTCATGTTAGAGATAATTGGCCCTACCTTATGAAGGTTGTTACATTCAGACATCGAGATGTCAAAAGGACTTCTAGGGCCATCAAATTTATTGCTTCTTGTTTCAGCCTGTCTCATCCATAGTTGTCCGATGTCAAGTGCCCATTAGCTTCATTAGTCACTATCACGGGTGGTTCTAGATCTGTGAGGCTTCTCCATCTCCCTCACCTAGCAAGTGGTGATCATGGTGCCTCAGATATCCTTTTCTTATTCTTGCTGTAGAGCTGACGAATTTTCACTACTCACAGTCTGAACTACGGGGGCAGGTGCACAGTGCCAATTTTCTTTCTACATCTAGAGGATTGCCAATTGTGCGTGTTAGGAGAAGCCTTGAGAAGGCAGCCTTGAATCCTCCTAGGATTTTTTAGTCACTCTCATAGCCTGTCACAAGGGCATCGTCTATCTCTATATCAGCCCTTTAGTGGTCCCTTTTGTACCCTTGGTACCAATGCATACTAGAACCTTGTTCTCCTTTGGCTTGCTTGCTATTGATCTATTGGCAACTCTCCCAGACTTGTTCATATATTGTTGCATAACAGTGGAAAGGATCATCCTCGCCAAGAGCATTTTGAGTCAAAACTTTGCAATATGACTATAAAGGATTTGCTATGATCAGTGACCATCAAAGGAAAGTTCATCTTCATTTGCTTTTAAGTCAAAACAAGTGTTGTAGAGAACGATAGAGCCTTGACTTCAAATTGAGTGCCCAACATGCCACTGTTGAAATTTGTCAGTACACGAGCTGGTTACATCTTAATCTGAGGCATGACTTTTCCTCCAACAAATCCATGTATGATTACAAACATTCACAGATTACTCCAGAAAATCAACAGAGATGCAACACTGTGAACAGAACCTCCAAACTCAAAAGGATAAGTATTGATTGAAATGAAGGTCTAATACAAAACAGGCACATCAAAATCACTGAACCATCTCTAAGAAGAGTACTCTTGCCACTACAGGAAAATCCCAATTTAGCCATTCTATGATCAATTTTCTATTTTCTATTTCCTGGCCACCTATATATAATTAGTGGATGTTTTAGCTATCCATATAAACTCATGGATTCTGAACCTGTATGAGCACTTTTAGCAAGCCAAACCATATGCAAAACATTTATAAGTTATAACATAGCAACCATGATATGCATTATTCTGGCAGTGCACTCTGCAATCTCGGCTCCAATCAACAATTATGCCACTGTTGGGATCTTAGTATGGCATAGGCAGCTGTGAGCTACACAATATACTCATTTTTCTAGAAACTAAAAAGATCCTTCATGTTACAATTTGCAGCACATAAAAGAAGCCCTTCAAAAAAATACATTGAACAATGGGGGCAACCAAGAGGACCTTGGAAAAATGTACAGGTAACAGCCATATGAATTCTTCCTTAGTTGTGGATCAAAGCTAATAGAAATAAAGCTAGATAAAATTAGCTTGAAACTACAGTATAATCGTCCATTGTAAAAAACAAGTTTCTCTGAACCTGGTAAAAGAATACTTTTTATTGTCTGATTGGACGTACATAATGGAAGGGTATAAATATTGCCTATTGCCCTCAGAGTTTCTCAAAGAGACCATTTACAAGTAACAAGGATGTAGTATACAAAACGGCCAACCAGGTATTTTCAGAGTTGACCTTCACATTCAATTAATTTCTAGGAGAAAAAATGCTGAGCAATATGAATCGTTTCATTCTGCACCGTAATAAACCTTCATCTCCTGATTCAGGGAAATTTTATGAAGCTTTGAATAGCGTGACTCCAATCCATCGTACACGGCAGTGAATATTTGTTTCTGCAATCAATCAATATGGCATTGCAAACTTCTCATTTAGGTGACAAAGGAATGATTATTTTACTCGTGAACATCATTCAGAAATCTTGAATCGAAAAATACCCCGTTGCCTCCATCTCGTGGGTAATTGTTAGTGCGATCTATCTCCTCCACAAAAAGTATGAATCATTCTATGGTCTTCATACATAGAATTAAACCAAAATCAAATCATAGGATGGTCTTCATCCATAGGCTTAAACCAACATCTATAGGGATTGACCTTGCCACCATGATTACACTTAACTCTCAAATCGATAATCGTTAAGTTTGTTGTAGTGTAATCGAATTGTTTTTAGCTTTTCAGCTCAACTACTTTATATTCAAGCTTAACCCAACATTTTTGAAAAGAATGGTTTTACCACAATGCTCACGGTTCTTCCTTATTATATAACACTTGTAGTAAGAATGTTTTGGCTTTGCCATAATAAGCACAATCATACCTTCCAAACGATGAGAAAATACCATTACCAATAAAGACCTAATGCCGCCATGATGATGACCTAGGTTCATGCCCATAACATGTCGATAGACACCCTTAAGACTGATTCTTGGCCAAAGAGCCCCTCGGTATTTTGGCAGTGCATTCTGCAATTTCGGCTCCAATCAACAATTATGCCATGGGTAGCTGTGAGCTACACAATATACTCATTTTTCCAGAAACTAAAAAGATCCAAAAATGTTACAATTTGCAACACATAAAAGAAACCCTTCAAAAAAATACATTGAACAACTGGGGCAACTAAGAGGACCTTGGAAAAATGTACAGGTAACAACCATATGAATTCTTCCTTAGTCGTGGATCAAAGCTAATACTAAGATAAAATTAGCTTGAAACTACAGTACAATCGTCCATTGCAAAAACAAGTTTCTCTGAACCTGGTAAAAGAATACTTCTTATTGTCTGATTGGATGTACATAATGGAAGGGTATAAATATTGCCTATTGCCCTCAAGTTTCTCAAAGAGACCATTTACAAGTAACAAGGATGTAGCATACAAAACGGCCAACCAGGTATTTTCAGAGTAGACCTTCACATTCAATTCATTTCTACGAGAAAAAATGGGGTTTTACCAAAAAAACTTTGCCAGGGTTTTGCAAAAAATGGTATTTTCATGGCTACATACCTGGGCTCGCCGTTGCTCGCCTTCGTCGCCGGTGGGCTCTCAGCTGGTGTGGTGGGCAGTTTGGTCGGCAGCACAGACTTCGCGCGAAGGAGACGGGGCGGAGAAAAATGATTTTCTCCGCAGCGCCTCCAATATGTGAACAGAGAGGGTTCGCGCGAACCCCGTTCGCGAACCCATTTCGCGCGAACATAATGTTCGCGCGAACACTTTCAATTTCACCACGCGGCAAAAAATGGCTTACGTGTCTCTTCGCGCGAAACGGGTTCGCGCGAAAGGAGTGTTCGCGCGAACCCTCATTGGAAACCGCGCACCTCTCATTTTCCATCGCATTTTTGGGACAAGAAGTGAGACACAACACCATGCATTGACCACACTATCCATTTTTGTCTCTACACAACTAACAAATGAGTAGGCAAGAAATTCCTTAATCAAGATGGCTAATGAATTTACACACATGAATATTGATAAAGGAGCCACTTTACATACTACACAGAGACCAATCTTGAGGATATAAACAAGAAAATTAAGAAGCTATCTTAAGAGTTGAATAAGAAAAAAGGAAGTTGATTGATGTGAACAATAAGAAAGATGAATTGATTAATAAAATTTTTGTTCGTGTTTGGAAGTTGTCCTAGAAGCCAAGCCTGAAAAAAACAAGGAATTATGATTACCTAGAAGAATTGGTTCATTTGTTATTGATAAGAGAGAATAGAATATACTCACCTATAACGAGAGGAAATGACTAGGCAAAACCAAGAAAATATTGACGAAAGGATGGAAGCATATGCAAATCTTAGCGCTGATATAAAGAAAGCTTCATAGAAGGAGGAGGGAGTTTCTAGATAATTTTCAAACGACTCTATTATTGATGCACATTTAGAAGAAGAAGAAACAAGAGGAGCCACATCAAGGCATCCTTAAATACTAGTGAAAAGGAAGCACTCACAAAGGTGATGTAGGAGTTAGAGGAAATCGTAGAGAAAATAAGAAGCAAAAAGGGCAAGGTGGAGAAAATGTGGAAGGAGTTACAGGAAAAGGTAATGAAGGGAGGAGACATCCTAGAAGGCTTAACAAAAAAGTGGAGTATTGTTTTTCCAAAATTCTAAGAGAAGGCTTGTGGACTAGCCATGGATAACATAGCTAACATTGTTAAATCACTATCATGATGGTCGAGATAGCACACTAGAGAGATGCAAGCTACTTGAAGTAGAAATCCGTGTAGAGTTCCTGGAACTCCTAAAGACACGTCGAGCCTAATTGTTGTTCACATGAGAGGGGACATTATATTTATTGATGCATTCTTTATTCACTTGGATTCTTACTAAAAATTCTTTCATTCTTTAATGGTTCATTCATTTAATTGGTATTGTCGAGGACATGTCATATCCCTAATGTGGAGTAATGTTGGTCGAATAAATAAGCTAAGTTTGGATATGCGTGGAAGTTGGAGGATGCACACGAGGTTAAAGGAAGGGGAGTGAGGGTTGACACACATAAGCATAATGATCACATCCACATGACTTAGCCAAAAACATGGAAAAATATAGGATGACATGATGACCAAGCAAGGCTAAAAATAGGAAAAGGCACGAGTGGTGTGGTCATCAAGGTAAGACAAACATGGATAGATCATGAGCCGAGAATTGGATAAGGAAGCATAAAGCTAAATATAAACATAAAACACACACGAAGAGGCAAAGCTATTTATACTTTGCATGCAACAGGAAGAAAGCAAGTCACTTATGGAGAACCACAAATTGAATATATTTATAGGAAAGCTTTAGTTGTAAAAGCATGCATGCTATGTATAGGGTTGGTTATTTTTGAGCTATTTTTGAGCTATATGCTTAATTTAGGGCTGAACGATAAGCTCTTACCCTATATATATATATATATGTTTTTGTGTGTGTGTGTGTGTGTGTGTGTGTGTGTGTGTGTGTTTATCCTTTATGTCAAAGGAAGAGGTGGAAAAGGAAGTCATCCTTGTTATTTATGTAATTTTATATTGAAATAAAGTGTGTGTGTATAAAGACTGAAGTATGTTTGTAAGTGCGCATATACAGTGATATGGAACAACATCATGATCATAATGGATATTCATCTCTTTATGGACTATGGGTGATTGTATTTTCTATGGAATGATTAGGTTATATGCATTTTCCGTATAGTATGCTTGTGTGTTATTAGATAACCATATTTGCAGAAACCACATCTTGATTTCCACCCTAGATGGAACTTGGAGGAGTTATGCACGCTTTGGTTGAGCGCATAGACCTATGTCCTGGTGAGGTACCCGTGCGTCCAACTCTATTGTTACGATTTAATAGAAGCTGCATGTGTGAAATTTGTCTCTAGATGACCTTCATATCTATAGGCCACATGAGTCGACCTCCTCTATAGATACGGTGCTAGAGGTGCCTCCTACATAATCCCAAATAAACAAATCACTCAATCATACTAAAATAATTACCCCTTTTTGGGAAATTGATCTTTTAGCCACATATCATGTCATATCCTCTACAAATCCACAACATCCTCTAGCCTCTCATTTTACTCCCATTACGGTCTATAAATGATAGCCCTCGGTGCAATCTATCTAAAATAGACTTGTATGTCATAGTATGAAAAGCTTGCCACCTAGGAAAGACCTATATTGCAACAATAATATCAAGATGTGCCCAATCTAGACACACCCACAAATCGGTTGTAAAACCGAGAATGTGCTCATAGGCCCAAACATGTAATAATGTAATGGCCACTATATTTCTACCCCATCTTTATAAAGAAAACATTTATAATTCCTTTTACAAGTGGTCCAACATAAAAATAGCCCATGCATACCATGTGTCATGTTCTATATGGAATAACATACACAAAAACATATTGTATGAGATAGACACCCCACCACCATTCACTACCACAAACAATGGCAACATAGTATAAATATATTTCCATAACTACAAATAAACTAACGACATAATGACACTCAATATAATAGCTCTCTAATACCACCGCACCCAAAGAAAAAATCATGTTCCTGCCTCAAGTGAAATGACATATTTGGGGGAATTACCATACCCTCTCTCTCATCTGACAACAGAAACCAAAATATCTAGTATACATCCTCTAATGTAATCTTCATCTCCCTTGTTGAGAGCAAAAAGGTATATGTATCCATATTCCACTTCTTGCATAATGTAATAATCAAATGTATATTTGGGGGAAATTTCCCCAATCTCGCTACATGTCATAATATAGCCATATCCAATTTATCCCAATCAAAATAATCTAATACTAATGCAAATAATCTATCCATGGGCCGACATCTATGTAACTCTCATGCGTGGAAATCTCTTTGTAAACAAAAATCACCCAATCAAAACATTGTTTTAGTAAAATTGATATCGATAATCTCATCACAAATCAATCAAATCTAAGAAAATACTTTATAAAACATTTTATCATTGTTTTATGTTACCTGGTTGTTACCATACAAATTATGTTGGGAATGTATGATTCTTGGATGGGACTTGTTGAGTTGTGGAGTTCAATTAATTCAATTTAGCATGCAATGTGAAACTTTTTGGAAAATATAATGAATAACCGACATCGGTCACCCATGACCAAAATTGGTCAGAAAGGAGGAACTGACATTGGTTAGGGGAACTGACATCGGTTACCTGTGCGGGAGTGTTTTAATTAACTCTCAGGAATTAGATCTATTTTTAGCATTAAAGTAGATCTATTGATTGTAATTACATAGCTAAGTGCCCTAAATTTATAAATGACTATATAGGCATGAAAGTTAGATTTTAGAAGGAGGGATTGACAAGAATTAAGAAAAACTTGCAAAATTTGGTGAGAGAGAGAATTCTTAGAAAGAAGAAAAATCTAGAGAGAAAGAAAGTATTGTACATATGAAAGGTGTGGAAGATTGTAAATCTTAATTGTATATCTTATCAAAATTTTGGATAATAGATTAGCTTCTTTCTTGGTGTACGTAGCCCACACTAGGTGAACCACGTTAAATTTGGTCTTGATTTATGTCTCTTGATTTGTATATTTCTTCTAGTAGAATATATAATTTTATTTTCATGTATGCTTAGATCTAATATATTATCTGTACAACCGGTGTGCTAACCCCAACAACTGGTATCAAAGCTTTGTTTGAGAGTTTTGTGTGTTGACATATTTACTCAAAGAGGGTTTTCTGATTGAGTGGGAGCTACAAAAATGACAAAAGAAAAAAATAAAAGGTAGAGAAGTTTGATGACTGAAATTATCAATCATGGAAGATGCAGATTGAGTATTATCTATATCAAAGAGATTTGTATTTACTTGTTGGATGAGAAGTCTAGACCTCAAAATATGACTGATGAAGAATAGAAGATTCTTGATGAAAAGGCTTTGGGATCTATAAGATTGAGCCCGACAGTGACTTCCGTGGCTTCTAATATTACATAAGTGACTTTTATGGTAGAGTTAGTGAAATCTCTTGCTAATTTATATGAAAAACCTAGTGCTTCAAATAAAGTTTATTTGATGAAGAAACTATTTAGTTCTAAGATGCATGAAGGTGGATATACATAAAGTCATTTGAATGATTTCGATCTATTGTAAATCGATTAAAATTGGTTTCTATACCATTTGATGATGAAGTAAGAGAACTTTTATTCGTATGTTCTTTACCGATAGTTGGGATAACTTGGTAATGGTTGTTAGTAATAAAACATCTACTAATAATATTTTGAAGTTTGATGATGTGGTTAATATAATCTTGAATGAATAAATTCGCGTAAAGAGTACGGAGGAATCATCATCCGGGAATGCTTTGAATATAGAAAGTAGGGGCAGGCAGAAGGAGAGATCTAAGAATAAGAGTAATGGGAAATCAAAATCAAGGGATAGTAGATCTAAATCCAGAAGTAAGGGAATTACTTGTTGGAAATGTGAAAAGAAAGGAAATGCAAAGAAAGATTGTTTGTCGTAGGAAAAAGAGAACCAACAACCAAACAAAGGTAAAGAAGTAAATATTCTACATTAGAGGTAATGCAAGATGCTCTTATTCTTTCTTTAGATAAAATAATTGAATCATGGGTTTTAGATCCAAGAGATTCTTTCCATGCAACCCCTAATAAGGGTCATTTCAAAATTATGTCCAGGAAATTTTTGACATGTTTATTTGGGTGATGACGAACCTTGCGATATTCGGTAAACCGTAAAGGGAAGTTCATCTAAAATTACAGAATGGAAATACATTGGTATTGAAATATGTGAGGCATGTGCCAAGCCTCAAAAGGAATCTTATTTCTGCGAGGAAACTAGGTGAATTTGGTTGTATGGTTACTTTACAAGAGACTCTTGGAAAGTCACCAAAGGTAATTTTTTTGTGGCAAGAGGTAAGAAGGTAGGAATGTTATATTTATCTACATGTGTTACTTGATTCCTTTTCGCATTATCTACTCTAGATTCAGATGCATACATGTAGCATAACTGGCTGGGCCAAATGAGTAAAAAAGGAATGTAAATATTAAAGGCTAAGGGTAAGTTATCAGATTTGAAAAATTTAGATCTTGATTTTTGTGACCATTGTGTCTTTGGAAAGCAAAAGAGAGTGAGATTTCTCAAATTTTGGGCAAATAAGAAGGAGTAGAAGTTGGAGCTTGTACACTCGGATGTGTGGGGACTAGCTTAGGTAGATTATCATGGAGGATCCCAGTATTATGTTACTTTCATTGATGATGCTACATGAAAGGTATGGGTTTATTGTATTAAACGTAAATTTGATGTTTCTGAGACTTTTAAAATATGGAAATCCCTTATTAAGAATGAATCAAATTCTAAGTTAAAGTGCCTTAGATTTGAAAATGGTGGTGAATACTATAGCAAGGATTTCAATGATTAATTTTCAATAAATTGGATATGTAGAGAAAGAAGCAGTTCCAAGAACACCACAAGAGAATGGTGTTGCGAAAAGAATGAACAGGAAAATTATAGAATGTGCTAGAAGTATGAGGATACATTCTGGATTACCCTTGTAATTTTGGGCAAAAGCAATTGATACAGTGGTTTATTTTATTAACTATGGGCCTTCAAGTTCACTAGATGGAGGAATACCAGAGGAAGCTTGGACCAAAAAAGAGGTAGATCTTTCTTTTCTTAAAGTTTTTGGTTCAGAATATTTTTTGCATGTTGATAAGGAAAATAGGAAAAATTTGGATGTAAAATCCAAGAGATGCACTTTCATTGGTTATGGATATGGTGATTTCAGATTCCGTTTTTGGGATTTAGAGAATTGTAAAATTATTAGGAGTCGTGATATTGAATGAAATGGAAAGAGAATGTACAGGGATTAAATTTTGGTACCCAAGGATGAACCGTTGAGAAGTTTGTGCATGAAAATGAAATCTCGATTCAAAAGTAATATCAAAAGGGTTACACAATAAGCGGTGTTGGTTTACCCCGACCGACATTGGTCATCGAACCGCTATCGGTTACTGAAGATCCAAACCAACATCGGTTAGTAGAAAACCGACGCGTCGGTTATAGGTGATCGGCATTAATCAGCGACATATTTAGATATGAATGTCTAGGAGGTCTAGAATGTGCCTCCAAAGCCCCAAAATTCTATGAGAAGGTCACAAAGGGTAAGTAAACCTCCAAAAATATTTACACCTTCTCTATTTTATTTATTATTGACTTATAATGGTGAACCAGAAAGATTTGAAGAAGCAATGCAGGATAAGACACACGTCTAGTGGGAGCATAGTGTCAATGAGGAGATGGACTCATTGGAACGAGAACTAGACTTGGGATTTGGTTATGTTGTCGTAGGTAAGAGAACATTGAAAAACAAGTGGGTTTACAGGATCAAGGAAGAATAGGGTGGATAGAAAATGTATAAGGCAAGACTTGTAGTAAAAGGATTTACAGAAGAAAGTAGGTATTGATTTTGGTGAAATATTTTCTCTTGTTAAGATGACTATTATTCATACTATATTGAGTTTAGTTGTAGTAGAATATTTTCATTTAGAGAAACTAGATGTGAAGACAACTTTCCTCCATGGTGATTTGGATGAAGAGATTTATATGTAGTAGCCGCTTGGGTATGAAGTCAAGGGTAATGATAAATTAGTGTGCATGTTGAAAAAGAGCCTATATGGGCTCAAGAAAGCTCCAAGGAAATGGTACACGAGGTTTGATAGTTTTATGCATGAGCATGGTTACTTGAGATGTGAATCGACCATTGTATCTATTTCTAGAAGCTTGAAAATGGGAGCTATATTATTTTGTTACTATATGTGGATGATATGATTATTACGGGATCTAGTATGCGGGACATTGGTGAGCTTAAGGAAATATAGCTCACACATTTTCTATGAAGGATTTAGGAGCTTCAAAAAGAATCCTTGGCATGTAAATAAATAGAGACAGAAAAAACAAGAAATTTTATTTGTCTTAGGAAGATTATATCTATAAGGTGTTAGAAAGATTCAACATGCGAGAATTCAAAACCTATTAGTACACCTATGGTGGAAACTTCAAATTAAGTAAAGATCAGTGTCCATCATCACAAGAGGAGGTAAAATACATGACACGAGTGCCATATGCTTCGAGAGTTGGGAGTCTCATGTATGCTATGGTTTTACCGACCAGGACATTGCATAGGTAGTTGAAGTTATGAGTAGATATATGGCTAATCCGGTAAAGAGCATTGGAAAGTAGTCTAATGGATACTCGGATATTTGAAAGGGACATCTAGTATGTAGTTATGCTATGGAGGTTTGGATAATTCATTATGTGGCTATGTTGATTCGGATAGGGCTAGAGATATTAATGGTAGGAGGATCACTACTGAATATATTTTCATAGTAGGTGGGATGATAGTTAGTTGGATTTCAAGATTTCAGAAGGTTGTGGATTTTTCTACTACAGAGACAGAGTATGTTGCAACTACAAAGGATAGAAATGAGATGATATGGATGAGTAGGTTCATGGAAGAGTTGGGAAAGGAACAAGGTGATTGTAAAATATTCAATGAAAGTCAAAGTGTAATTCATTTGGAAAATAACTTAGTGTTTCATTCAAGAACGAAACACATTCAGTTGAGGTCAACCACACCGTTCTTGTGTAACCACTGATAATATTTTTAAATCGAGGGTTCATTTTCATTCATAAACTTCTCAACCGATTCATCCTTGGGTACTAAACTTTGATCCTGTACATTCTCTTTTCATTCCATTCAACATCATGAGTCCTAATAATTTTAGAATTTTCTAAATCCCAAAAATGGAAACTAAAATCACCAGATCCATAACCAATGAAAGCGCATCTCTTGGATTTTACATCCAACTTTTTCCTATTTTCCTTATCAACATGCAAAAAATCTTTTGAACCAAAAAAATTAAGAAAACAAAGATATACCTCTTTTCCATCCAAGCTTCCTTTGGTATTCCTCCATTTAGTGAAATTAAAGGCCCACGATTAATCAAATAAATTATTGTATCAATCGCTTTTACCCAAAGCGTAAGGGAAATCCAGAATGTATCCTCATACTTCTATCAAGTTCCATGATTTTCCTATTCATTCTTTCCACAATACCATTCTCTGTGGTGTTCTTGGAACCATTATTTGTCTACGTATTTCATTCACTAAAAATAATCATTGAAAGACTTGCTACTATGATATTTCTCTACCATTTTCATATCTAAAGAACTTTAACTTAGAATTTTATTCATTCTCAACAAGGGCTTTCCATCTTTTAAAAGTATCAAAAACATCATATTTACATTTAATACAATAAACCCATTCCTTCCTGTAGCATCATCAATGAAAATAACATAATATTGGGATCCTTCATGAGAAGCTTCTGAGTGGTCCCCACACATCCGAGTGTACAAGCTCCAATTTTCGATCCTTCTTAGTTGCCCCAACTTTGATAAATCTCACTCTCTTTTTATTTCCAAAGATATAATGCTCATAGAAATCAAGATCTAAATTTTCAAATATGATAACTTACCCTTAGCCTTTAAGATCCGCATTCCTTTTTTAATCATATGGCCCATCCGGCTATGTCACATGCATGCATCTAAATCAAGTAGATAATGCATAAAAGGAATCGATAATACAGTAGATAAATATAATTTCCTACCTTCTTACCTCTTGCCATAACAAAAAACCCTTGGTGACTTTCCAAGAATCTCTGTAAAAGTAACCATGTAACCGAGATTCACCTAGTTGCCATACGAAATAAGATTTCTTTTGAGGCTTGGCACATGCCTCACATCTTTCAATACCCATGTATTTCCATTACTGTAATTTTAGATGAACTTCCCTTTACTAGTAATACTGCAAGGTTCATAATCACCCAAATAAACATGCCTAAAATTACCCTAGATATAATTTCAAATAATCCTTATTAGGGGTTGCATGGAAAGAAACTCCTTCTAAAACCCATGATTCAATTCTATTATCTAAAGAAATAATAAGAGCATCTTGCATTACCTATGATGTAACAATATTTTCTTCTTTACCTTTCTCTGGTTTTGGTTCTCTTTATCCTTTGACCAAAAATCTTTCTTTACATGTCCTTTCTTTTCACATTTCCAACAAGTAATTCCCTTACTTCGGATTTAGATTTTCTATTCCTTGACTTTGATTTCCCATTACTCTTACTCTTGGATCTATCCTTCTATTTTCCCCTACTTTCTACATTCAAAGCCTTTCCAGATGATGATTCCTCTGTACTCTTCCCGTGAATTTCTTCATTCAAGATTATACTAACGACATAATCAAACTTCAAAATATTATTAGCAGATGTTGTATTACTAATAACCATTACAAAGTTATCCCAACTATCGGAAAATAACATGAGAATAAAATTTCTCTTACTTCATCATCAAATGGTATATCAACCAATTTTAAATGATTTAAAATAGATCATAAATCATTTAAATGACTAGATGCGAGATCCACCTTCATGCATCTTATAACTAAATAGTTTCTTCATCAAATAAACTTTATTTGAAGCACTAGGTTTTTCATATAAATTAGCAAGATATTTCATCAACTCTACCTTAGAATTCTCTTACGTAATATTGGAAGCCATGGATGCTTCCAAGCTCAATCTTATAGATCCTAAAGCCTTCCGTCAAGAATCTTCTATTCTTCATCGATCATCTTTGTAGGTCTAGACTTCTCATCCAATGGTAAATACAAATCTCTTTGATATAGATAATCCTCAATCTACATCTCCATAATTGATAATTTCAGTGTCAAAATTCTCTACCATTTATTTTTTATCTTTTGTCATTGTTGTAGATCCCACTCAATCAAAAAACCCTCTGTGAGTAAATATGTCAACACACAAAACCACGAAACAAAGATATGATACCAGTTATTGGTGTTAGCACACCAGTTATATAGATAATATATCAGATCTAATCATACATGTAAATAAAATCATATATTCTACCAGAAGAAATATACAAATCAAGAGACATAAATCAACACCATATTTAACATGGTTCACCCAAAGGTGGGCTATGTCTACCAAGAAAGAAGCCAATATATTATCCAAATCTTTGACAAGATATACAATGAAGATTTACAATCTTCCACACCTCTCAAGATGTATAGTACTTTCTTTCTCTCAAGATTTTTCTTCATCACCAAGAATTCTCTCTCTCACCAACTTTTGCAAGTTCTTTCTAATTCTTGTTAATTCTCTTACTTCTAAACCCTAGCTTTTATGCTTATATAGTTGTTTATAGACTTAGGAAACTTATCCATGTAATTACAATCAATAGATATACTTTAATGCTAAAAATAGATCTAATTCCTAAGAGTTAATTAAAACATCCTCACACAGTAATCGATGCCATGCAAGTTAGCCCTAACCGATGTTGGTTCCTCCCTTTCCGACCAATCTTTGGTCCTTCCTAACCGATGCCAGTCATGGGTGACCGATGTTGGTTCCCCCTTAACCGATGATAGTTACTGTATTTTCTTGTAAGTTTCCATTGCATTCTAAACTGAAGTAATTGAGCTCCACAACTCAACAATCTCCCACTAAGCCTAAAATAGTCATTCACAAGGAAGAGGGTTAGAGATATGCATGTAAATGAAATCCTAAGCTAAAGAAGAGGTGATAACACCAAGAAAAGGGGGATGAACACTCTTCATGAGGTGAAAATGAGAGGAAATGCATAAGGAGAGGTCAGATAAGTATGACATAAACAATTTTTTCATTAAATCCTTCCATGCGTCACATAAAACACAACAAAATGGAAAGCTACAAATGGGAAAACATATACACAACATACCTGCTATAAATGGAGAGGCAAGAATGTAACAACATCAAACTAGGGGATAGAAAGAGGCACAAAATAATATTTTATTGTTGTAAATGGAGTATGCACGAACCATTTTTACAGATGATAAAAGGAAGAAAATACACCAGTAGAGACCAAATGAATGCTTGTAACTCATTAACATGTCCGCAACCATTTTGGCATAGTTCCTTTGCATTCTAATGTTCCCAACATCACAAATGAGGGTCTTTTTGTAATTATATAAATAAGGGGAGAGAAAGGAGGAGAGATGGAAATTCACCATTTTAAACCCAAGCACCAACAAAGTATAATAAATCTCTACAAAACCACATGGACCTCTCGAAAATGGCCATTTCCCCACGTCATTTGACCTTTAGGAAAATCATGGATGTCATGATGCATTAAATTTGGGTGGTTGAACTACGAACTACATTTTTCCCTATTGAACATTGTGTTTTCCTTTTTTACCCCTAAAACAACATGGTTTTCCACATTTCTTGATGCCAAAATAAATATCTCGATGACACAATTCCAACATCACCAATTTTGTGTAATTTCAACCTTTAGATCAAAAGTTATGGCAAAAAAAAACTTTAGGTTGGCCAGGTGGGTATTTGGTGAACAAGTGGAACAAGAGAAAGATTGTCATGGGCTTCAAATCACCATTTTAATCATTTTTTCCTTTGGGTCGAGAGAAACCAAGGCTATGGGAAAGTTGAGGAAGGGGGAATAGTTCAATTTGTGCCATGTGGGCCCAACATAGTGGAGTGTGTTGTGTTAGGTGGGGTCTCGGATGAGAAGAGAACTTAGAGTAATCGAGTACTATTCTTGTTGTGTCATTAGTGCCCCTCTTAACCAATTTCCCTACTTTCCATTATTTTAACCTACTTAAGTCGTCAGCCTTGGTCAAACTTCTAGGAACCTTCGGAAAATTGACATTATTCCTCGGTCCCCTTCCAATGTTGATTCACCGACTATATTACCCCTTGACCCTCTTCAACTGATACAAAAATTATCCAAATAAATATAACATGGGAATGTTCTAAGTGTTATGATAATGCTGGAAAACTGATTCACCCATTTTGTAAGTCTTGTGCACTCTTTAATCGATGTTTTTAGGAAATCGGTGAACCCAATGAACTCTAGGATATATCCCCTATCCATGTAAATCTTGATTCATATGATACAATGACAAATGTGGATCAAAGAGTAATGTCGAAAACTTAGGGAGAAAAGGAATTATTCCCTTAGTTCCTTAAAAGGCCGACCTCCCTTGATTTGACATGTTACACCCAAATTTGTAATTTTTTTTACTAAGTCCTCAACAAGAAATATTTTCAAGAGAAATATAAATTATCCCAAACATGATATTTTCCCATTGTTGGAGCTCAAAATTACACCCACAAATGAATTAGAAAGATCCAGGGCTTTGAGGTAACATGGGATTGTCTCCAAGTTGTGGGACTTGCACTTGAGATAGACCTCTGGAGAAGGTTGAATTCCTCTAACTATTTCCAATGCTAAAAATGACTCATAAGGAAGGAAATACAACTATCTAATATTACTCTAACAATCTAAGGGACCAGGGGAAGAGAAATATGTATGAAAAATGGAAATGCTAATATAAAAAAGGTGATAACACCAGAAAGAAAGGGGAAAGACACTCTCGAGATGATTGAAAATTAGAGAAAATGGAGGAGAGGGAAGATTTGTGCAATCCAATACAAGATTGAAAATATATTTTTCATGGATCACAACAAAAGTAAAACCATGCAAAGAGAGAGAGAACATGTACAACTCTCCTAAAAAAGCTGCAATAGAGGAAAGAAAATCTAATAAACATAGGCTAGGGCCTAGAATAAATGTTGATCGAGAAACACTTGACAAAACTCACACAAGAAGTCTGCATGGGAAAGAAGGCCAGGTTTAAGGGCATGAATGGACAGGAAGAGTGCACGCATAGAGGGAAATTTCAAAATTCGGACTTAGTCAATTTTGAGCATGAAGACCTATTTTTAGAAGATGGCGTGTGGAACACACCAACGATGCAGAGATGTGCGTACCACACATTTTCTATCTTTGGAGGATCAGATCGAATAATTTTAAATGGAGACGATATAGGAATAGGATTGTCACTTCAGTTAACTAAAAGAAGTCTATAGATAGCACACTTGCATGTGTGGCTATGCCTGTAAATGATGTGTGGCTATTAATAACATGCGGCCTATTTCTGGAATAGATAAGTGGTGAAGGGAAAGTTCCCACCCTATATATATATATGATAAGAATCACATAGTAGAATATATGTGTGGTGGAGAGATGGATGTATGGAGGTATAGAGATATATGCATATGACTAAATTACTATATCAGATCCATACGCACATCGGTATAGATTGCCATTATTGTAAGGAGCTTCTATGTTTATTAATAGATGGAAGATATTGGCTGAATCTAAGTGTCATTTATGTGTGTAATTGAGTAGTGCATGTTATTGATTCAATCATGATTACTGTTTAAACGTGTTCTTTCATAGACCTGAATGTAGCATGCATTGTAGAATGATGGATTAGTTATGGATCTATATGTTTATTCCTTCATCACACTAACATCCTACTACAACAACCCTAAAGAGGGACTTGGTACCTTTATGTGCTTCGGGTGAGCACTCAATCTAGGATGAGTGATGTGTCAACGTGTGACTAGGGTGTTATCTAGTAAATTCTAGGTTGCATCATTGGTTCTGCATTCGGGACGTATTTTTTATTTATTTTCAGGATGGTTCGTGATGAAGATGTACCGGTTAACTCTAGCAAGTATTGAGGAGTTGATACGTGATCTAGAGGAAGAATATGCCCAATGGTTTAGCAGTGGATATGAATTTAACACACGAACTTGGGTAGAGAAAAATCTATATGATAGCCTATATGAGAGCTTTTTCACCATCTTCCCTGTAGAATTATACAAGTGGCTTACTGCTTATGCATCTCAATGGAATTATAGGTATTGCACAATTTTCTAGACACAGGAAAAATTTTAGGCCCTTTATGATGCTGATCTAATATGGACTCACACTTTGGATGCATGGTTTTATGGTGCTCTAAATAGTTATATTATGGAATATTCAATTTTGATGTATTATTTTTGAGGGATAGCTAAATTCTAGTTTTCACAGTATCCTAGAGGAGCATATTTGCAAGGTATTCCACTGGTGATCAAGATCTTGATGGTAACTTTGAACCTAGAGAGTAAATTGATGGCTAACTAAACTTTACCATGCGCGAGGGTAGGAACAGGTTTGGTGAAAGATGGAAGACCTAGTGGCAGACATGTAGAGAGAGGAGAGGTGGCTTAAGTATAATGATGCATGTGAGAGGGAGATAGAGAAGCAACATTCCATTGTAGAAAGTATGGCGTTGAGGAGAGAGATGGCTTGTGAAGGATTTATAGCTCACATAGAAGACGTGGAGCCAGAGCATCAAGAACTTCCCCATCTTAGAAAAAATGACAGAGATCCCCCTTGGCCTCACACAGAAGTACACCATCAAAGACTACATGGGCCGCGGGCATGCATCTTAATCCACACAGGTAACCTAGCCCTTGTGCTTGGTTTCCCGAAGATCTAGTACGACAAGTAACAAACAAGCTAACTTGGGAAGTAGCAGAGCGAGTAAGTCAGGGAGCAAGTACATCAATGGTAGGAAAGATGACTTCAATGATATTTGGAGGAAAATTCTTAGGCACATCATCCATAAATAAAATGAGCATGTAAAATTTTGGATTCACCTCTAGAAGTGGAACTACCTCACAAACTGTAGGGGTTTAGTATGGTACTATTGTCAGAGCATAGGGGAGTACATCTATAGGTCCTATTCTAGCTACATGTAGAGGATCAAGAGGTATAGGTGGTTCTAGTTCTAGTGTATCTGGTGGTTCTGAAGGTAGATGAAACACAGGAGGTTCTAGATCAGGTGGTCAAGGTTACTGCAGCAACCACAAAACATTTATATGGAGATGTATCTTCATCTTCTAGAGTATAGAGGCATAATGGATGTTGTTGAGCATGTGCATAGGTGTGAAATCTTGTGGCACACTAAAGGGATCATGGTTACTAAGTGTAAGGCAAGTCAATTTGCTACTACATTACAAGGATGTGCACATAGCTGGTATAGGAAGTTTGAAACTAATCAAACGTGCATGGATTATGCAAAGCATTGAAGGATGCTTTCTTGAAGGAGTCCCATATCCACGAGTTTGAGCGAAAGAGTATTAGTGCACTCAAGGATATCAAGCAAGGCACTATTGAGAGTGTACGTGAGTATGATTCCCATTTTAAGACACTTCTATCTAAGCTTTCTTATGATATTTGTGCTAGTCACCATGCACAATGGTTTTTTTGGGGATTGATTACACCATTTAGAAGAGCACTATTGCATAAGACATACATTGATCCATGCCAAGCACTAGAAGTAATTTGCATGCTAAGGTAGTTGGGATCATTGACACTTTGGTGTTAGTCCATTTTAGAGGCACAAATTACAGCTATGGCTAAATAGTTAGAGAAACTATCAACAAATTAAGCCCATGAAATGCACTCAGGAATTTGGTGTACAGATTATGAAGTAGAAGGTCACACCAAGGATAGTTGTCCTCATAGAATAGTATGCTCATTACTATTGGATTGTGAGATCTGTCATTTGAATCATGATGCTAGTCACTATCCTTTATTACAACACGTGATAAGGAAGAATGTATCTTGATTTTGAAAAATTTTCTGGTCCACGACCCATGATACTGAAGATTGCCGGTTGATTGGTTAGATCTAGGATGTGATAGACATTGGGGTACGATAGAAAAGTGTAATAGATAATTCTAAGGGTAAGAATGAGCATGAGGATTGGGATCATAATCAAACGTGCTATGACAAGAATGAGGGGATTTTGAAGGAGGTCGTGGAAGGGGACATGGATATCATGGTAGATATGGGGGATGAGGCCGTGATGGAGGAAGAGGTGAGTTCCCTTTAGAACATGTTATACATGTGGATCTCTTCACCACTACAGGCACGAATGTCCTCGAGAACATTGCATGTTCTTTCTGCGAAAAGAACCATAGCTATGAAGAGTGCCTAGAATTATATGATCATCTCGAGTAAGCAACATAAGCAAGAAAACAAAGGTGACAGGATTGTTAGAATCCAACGTGTGATAGAAGATCGGTGGATGCCCAAGATAGGACAAGAACTTGAGGCCTTAACTTAAATATCACCACACGTGATGAAGCGGCACACACAAGAGAGGCATTGTACCATAAGCATACAATCACCAAGGAGGAGGTTTTACATGCAAGGTACCCGAGATCCTACTCATCGAAGGAAAGTTACAGGATACCATGAAAGTGCTAAGGAATATTCAAGGTGAGATACAATACCTCAAGGAGCGAAGAAAGCATCAAAGATAGTTCAAACCGAAAATCTTGATCTAAGAGAAGTGTGTAAAATGTTGCGCCAAGAGAACATTATTCCACTATTGGGAAGTTTTTAAAAGGGAACACTCCGCATGCAAGCATTAAGATAGGACGATAGATCCCGCATGCAAAACTTTCTCGTGATAGAATTGACTATGATAAAGAAATTATTGTAAATGTTGTTGTATACGGATGGCTTTTAAGCAACATATTGATTGATATAGGTGTGGAAGTAAATGTGCTTACATCAGATGCATGGGTACAAATGGGGAGGCTTCCATTACAACCATAATCTAACGTGTTGTTTATGGTAAACCAAACTAAGGCCACTCCTATAGGATTTTTAAGGATGCATCTATAACTATACAAGGGGCCAAGTTCACTGGGATTTTGAGGTATTAGCACTTGCGAGAAGCGAGAAAATTTTCCATCCTTACTTGGACACCTTTGGTGTTATACGAATAATGTTGACTTGAGATTCAATAAGGGGTATATCAACTTTGAAAACAAGGAGGAAAGAGTTGTGATACCTTTGACAGATGGGAAGTCTACACCATATGTTGAGCCTCTAAGTGAGGAGGAATTAAAAAAAATTTATGTACGTGCTATTCAGGACCTAGAGGTCAATGAGCCATCAAAATAAGGCATCCTATAGTGGGAGGATTCTCATTCTATTAGTGATAATACAAGTATTGCTTGCAACAATTGGCCTCATGGTACATATGAATTGGTAGGGCGCGAAGTAAAAATCATGGTTGCGCACAAGAATGGACTTTGTTCGATTTGTGACGGATAGGAAGCACAATACCTTGGTATACGGGGCATAAGATCTTCCCTGTATTTTTAAATCCATGGAAACATAGTGGACAAATCAAATTAAGAGAAGAGATATGTTAATAAATACCTTACGCGAGATAGCGATGACACTTTGGTGGATAGTCCATATAGATAATCTTATAGAATGGGAAGAATCTATTAGGTTTGTAAGGAACAATGCACCTACGTAGATCTACACTTATCATGGTCATCAACCTGTTCAACATCACATTCAGCATTGTGAGAGACTCTTAACAATGGGATAGGAAGCATTACCACCTTCATATGGGTGCATATATTATACTCTACTCTACAAGGATGCGAGAACTACATCGAGAGACTCGGAAACCGGTAAAATTTGACTACAAGAATGCTCCGGACCTTTGACTACTTCTCGACTAAATCTCTAGTGGAAGATGCATTAAAATTTGTCAAGAGTTTAACTATGGGAGATAGTGCAAAGGCAAAAGAGCATATTTATAAATTATTTAGTGAGACAAAGTTCGAAGCGCGTTTTGAAGAAGGAGAAGACTCTATATTTCTTGAACATGCTTGCCTTGAGAAAAAAAAAGGTAAGATGGTGGACATTGTGGATGATGAGGAAGTTAAAAATTTGGATATTGACCATTCACAAGGGGTGTGCAAGGTCTTGGACAGGTGCGAGACATAGGATACACGTGCCTATCACGAACCTATGAAGAAAAAGAAGGTGAATATAGGTTTGGAGGGTGAGCCTAAGGAGGCCATAATTTGAGACTACCGGGTCGAGACTCGAAGATGGAAAATATCATTGAGTTGCTCGGGGATTATTAGGACTTATTCCCTCGAAGTTATCATGAACTTAAAGGCGTGGATGAATCACTTGGGGAAATGAAGATAAATATTAAGGAAGGTGAATGCCCCACGAGAAAGAGAACTTATAGAATGAATCCTAATATGCATGAAAAGGTAAAAGAAGAAATTTATAAAATTTTGAAATCTATAATTATCAAGCCCCTTGATGAGTTAGAATGGTCTATTCCAATGGTGATCAGTATCAAGAAGGATGGATGAATTAGAATATGTGTGGACTACAAGGAGCTAAATGCTTCCTATGTAACAGACCCATTCCCTACACCATTTATGGAGGAAATACTAGAGGGAGTTGTAGGGTGCAAGATATATTCCTTCACAGATGGGTCTTCTCGGTATCATCAAGTTAGGATTACTCAGGAGGACCATGAAAAGACTACATTTACTACTGAATGGGGTAGCTTTTCCTATACTGTGATGCCTTTTGGATTGAAAAATGCACTTGTTGTATTCTTGCGTATAGTTGTTCAGGCATTCAAAGATTTTATTCACAACTTTTTACAGGTTTATCTAGATGATTGGACAATATATGGGCTTATGAAAGATCATTGTGACAATCTGCGCAATGTTCAATGATGCGAAAATTGAGTATCTCTTTAAACATCAAGAACTACATATTTTCTACACCTTTTGGAATATTATTAGGGAATATAATCTGTAAGGAAGGGTTACTTTGGTTGATCCAGCTAAGGTTGCGGTCATTCTATGCCCGGAAGCACCTACAGTCAAAGTGAAGTGAGTGGATTTTTAGGTCATATACGGACTATCAAAAGTTCATCTAAGGGTATGTAAAAATTGCTGCACCCTTGGAAGAATTAGTAAAAGGGAAAGGTACATTTTATTAGGGAGAATTATAGCAATGTGAATTTGAAATATTAAAAGAGAGACTTACTACCGCACCCATTATGCATTTTCCCTCATGGGATAAACCATTTCACGTGCATGTGGATGCCTCTAGCATGGACATTGGCATTGTGTTAGCTCAACCTAGTGAAGGTATTGTAGATCATCCACTGCTGTTACGCTAGTAGGAAGTGTAGACACCTAAAGTATGCTTACACTTAGCATTTCCTCCCATTCAACCAATTAATGACACTTTGTTAATCAACCTTATTCGCTCCATTTTCGGATGCCCATTTACAACACCTTATCGGCTGTATTCCACCTATAATTAGCTTATTTGGCTAATATCTCTCTTATTAGATAAATATTCCTCCTTTCAACCATTCTAAACCTCCCTAGTTCTCTCTAGACCACTTCTATTGGCTTCGTAGGCTATCTATCAGTCACAATTGGTTATCCAGACCCCTCCCAACTCTCAATGAGTCTCTAATCACTTGCTAATCAAGTTTAACTAGCCTAAACCAAGCTTAACTAAGCCTAAAGCATGTTTATCCTAATATAATCTAAAAGTGATTTTTGAGCTTTAGTCCTACATGCACCCAAATTACAAACTCTTCCATTTGGAAAACTATAAATAGAAGGGTCACCCCTACCTTTCAACTTACACCTTCACACCTAGGATATCTTATTAACATTAAGAACACCTAGTTTTGGGATTCCATTTGTATTATCTTTAAGCTATAATAAATTTGATCTTAAACTTACTCCCTTCATTGATATTGAGCGAATAACCTCCATTTACATCCATAATCCAAGTTTTGAGTAAATAGTGAGAACCATTGGCCTTGAAGCCATTAATGGTGAGACTCCATTCTTGAAAGCTTGAGAACTATAAAAAAACTAATCACACATTTGATTGCTAAGTTGATCTTCTTAGTTCAATGTTTAATTAAGTGATCTAAAGAGTAGAGAGCAGCTTTATCATATTAGTTTATATTTAATCTAGTTCATACAATGATAGATGTTAGTCTTGTTTATCTCTTATCATGATGGTTTAGTGTAGATTAGGTTCATGCTTTGAGGTTATAGGTTTTAACTTCATTTCCATAGCATATCTAATTTATCCATGAACACATTTGGTGCACCTGGTGGGACACTTATGTCCATCCTCCATTAATGGAGATCTTTTGAATTTTTCAAAGTTCATGTTCAAGTTTTTAGATCAAATCACTAGTTATTTCCTCATTTTTGTTTCTAACACTAGAGAAATGACCTTCATTTGAATGTATTTTATGGGTTTGATATAGAAATAGGACACTTTGACTAACAACTAACCTGTTTGCTCTTGAAAATTTGAAAATCCATTGGTTTTGCAGGTTTTTCATAGGGCACGCGTAGGTGTTGTAAAGGGGTGCATACATGTCAAAAAACCAACGTCCCCATCGGAGCAGAGTGCACCTGTCTAGATTTCTTCATCATTGGAAAATTTTTCTCTCTACAAGGATGTGTACGCATCTCCATTGGCAGGTTTGCATCTCCGTCTCTCTAGACGCGTCTGTGTAAATAACCCCACTATGTGTAAAAAATTGAAACTTTTTGTTTTATGCTTGGACGTGTCTTTGTTGAACCCTAAGCATCCACATCAAGTTGCAAGCATCTCTGTCTCTCTAGACACGTCTGTGTTTTTTGGTATACTATGGATTTTACTAATTTTGTTTTACAGGCATATCCATTGAGTTAGGTGTGTCCACGTCAGAACCCTAGCGTACCTATTAGAAAATCCCACGTAGGTGTTACCCCCCTTTGAATTTTTACCTTGCACGCATCTGTATTGGTTAGGGTGTGTATCCATTGGCTGGGGTGTGCATGTGTCATTCTGATGCGTAGGTGTCTCTGTGTAGTCCGGATTCATTCATTTTATTTTTAGTGCTCCTTGTTTTGATCATATCTTTTGACTCATTAACTTGTTTTCAGAGTTTGAATAGGCATCGGAAAGAGAAAAAATCGTAATTTGCAAGGAAACTCACAAAATTAATATATATTTGGTATAGTTAATTTTATTACAAAACTCCCAAAATTTCCTTGGAGACCTCCAAAAATGTAAAATACTAAAATTGTTAAAAATTGCTAAAAAATAGATTTCTAGAATTTTATGATTTTCTTGGTTTTCTAACTTTTACAGGGTTCTAATAGTGGTTTACAAGTTTCCTCTTCATTAATTTCTCTTGTAATAACTTGTTTAAAAATGTTTGCATCTTCATTTGTGAAAGTTTGAAATGTGTATGCTCTTCTCTTGTGCCTTTCTAGGTGATCTTGGGAATCAGAAACATTTCACCACTTTCTTCATACTTGCAAAATGGTTTATTTAGCTTTCAAAGTTGGTTAAAAGGAAATTATTTTTACATTGTAGTTAGGAATTTTCCATTTATTACAAATTTTAGTGAGATACCTTGTTGCGTATGCTCTTTCCTTGTGTCTTAGGATAATCTGGGAAATCAAAAACATCTTACCTCCTTTGTATGACATTTTGGAAAATTACTAATCTTGGTATGTAGGACCAAAATCACATATCAAAGAAGGGCATCAAGACAAATAAAAAATATTCTAACACATTTTTTCATACAGGTTGCCAAATGGTGTGCTACTTAAAACCACATTTAAGTTAAGCATGATAAAAACCCACCACTCTTCATCACACTATACTACAGGTTTCAGAAAAGGGTACGTCCCTATCCACTCAACTAGAACATAACCCCTTTGGCATAACACCTTAATATATAACAATGGGGTGGTACTATGAACCCTAAAGTAGTCCATTGTTGTGTAACCTTGTGGATAAAACATGAAACACCTCACTTACCCACTTGACTAGTTTTCCTTGTGAGTTACCATTACAAAGTTGTCTTTATCGCGACCCTGGAAAGATTACACAATGGATGCATTTATTTCCCACCATACTTGAAGGGGGCGAAGCTGAGATACTCCCAAATTAGTCAGTGTGACTTCTTGGGTAAATCCAGCCCGCTCTTAGATGGCTTTGTAACACCTAGTTGAGAGATCTTATTAAGGAGGCCATTTTTTCTTGAGGCCCACTTTTACTAGTCCTTTGTTGTGTCTTAGCCATCACAAAGTGATAACTTGTTTGGATTTAGAACCTTGTTTTTCAAACAAGGAAAAGAATCCACTTAAGTTGGATCTAAGTGCTTTTCATCATGGAAATTAGATGATGTTTCACTTAGCTTAAATTCTTTCTCACCTTCGGATGAGGTGAAGCTCTGCCTAAGTGGCGCTTAGTTTATTTTTCATATTTTTATCTACACCTTTTCATTCTTGTTGCCCATTTGGGGCAAGAGAAGGCATCTTTTGGAGTGTTGTCATAGATAGTGTTCACCACTTTTTTGTCCATTTACACTCATCCATGTTTGCAGCTGAGTTGTTAAACGTTTATAGTGAGTGGATGAATCCTTATATCTTTGATGGCCACTCGATATTGATTTCAAGATCATCATCATAGTTAGGATTGATTCATCATTTGATCTCCCTTTGACGTGTGACCTTGTTCACATTGTCTCAACACAATTAAGATACTTATGTCGTGTTTTTCATAAACATGGTCTAAGTATCTGCATTATGGCATTACGTTGTGCACATTTTAACATATCCTCGGTATACTTTGACTTGGTTTGACTTCAAACATTGTCTAAAATCTTGAGACATGTCGCTTACTTTGTTTTTTTCGTTTTGATACCATGTTGGCACTAATATCTCACTTCTTCATGAATCTTGATTGACATGTCCAATTGGTGTGGTTACGTGGCTTACATTTGTAATCCTCGCCCTTTAACATTTAGACCTTGTTGGTTGTTGAACTTATTATGGTATCCTTTGATTGGGAGTCACATCTACCCTTTGTTAAAATTTACGCCTTGTTCATTTCGAGCTTGACATAAATGTTGACATTGTGTTGATCATCTTTGCATTGAACTCACTTTACACACACATTTTCATAGGGTGTATTTCCTTGTTGATTGGCTTTGTGTTTCACACTTGCATGATTGTTCCTTGTGATTATTCATCTGGAAAAATTGTTTTCTAGGACAATACTTTTTGATCTCATCGAGATTGCATCATCACAATGTCTATTTTCCTTAGACCTTCGGAAAATCACGCATGCATATCAATACTTAAAAAATTTATAGTTGGTTGTCATTATTCTTCCCTGAATCGACATGTCACTTCCTTCCCTTTGAAGGAGTTCCATCACACTATCTAGAGATAGACATTTGTGCTTAAAATGATGCCAACAATGACTGACTATCATGCGGTTTCTCACATTTACAACAATACGGAACCTAGGTTTAGCAACTCAAATCAAAATATTCCCATTACGAATAAGCACCATTTGGGTCTTCGTGTTAGAGAGCCCAGTGGGTTACCCTGTTCCCCACCTTCACTCGTAGTCGCTGGTATGGTTTGGATGGTTTTGATCCAAATTATTATACAAGTTTCCCCACTCTTCTTCTTATGATTCGATCAAACTACCATTCGAATCCCACTCTTATTCTGAAGACTCAGATCCCAATTATTGTTCAGATACCCCTAGATCAAATCTTGAATCACGATCCTCCCTTCCTTCACAGGACCTTTATTCCAAATCACCTCAATGATGTCTTCCTCCTTTGAAGACTCATGTGACTCCATGTTCCGTCGATCAAAGATCTAATTTGGTTCTTGAGTCATGGTCCTCCCTTTCTTCGTAGGACCTCCTTCATCAGTCATCTTAATGACCTCTTCCTCCATCCAAGAGTTCCATGACTCAGATTCCCTCTAGTCAATCATCCAATTCGACTCCTACATCACAACTTAACAGATGGATATGTGATCCTATTTTCTCTCCTACATTGCATCATCTTCTAGAAAAGTAATCTAGGTCCAGATCCAAATCGTCCATTCATGAGATGCCTACCACCAATCCTACTTCCTCTCTTGAGTCATCTTCTTCAGTCAATCAATCTTCCCCGATTATCGGACCTATTTCTTCTATTCAACCTTCTATGTCCAAAGAACAACAACCTCTACTTGATTGATTTCTCTCGAATGAATAAACAATTAGAGTACATGAAGATATCCCTCTAGAGGATTTCAATCAAGGATTCTTTCTATAACTTGATATGCTCATGTATTAGGAAAAGAAATTGAACCTTTTCTACAAAACATAGAGGAAAATCATAACGTCATGAAACTTGATTCTTCTTCTATTCTATGTTCACCTTTTTCTAAGCATAATGAGATGTTAGGGTCTAGCGTTGAGCCATGTCCTATCTTCTCATTGCCCAATCATTCCTTATCTATCACCATTCCTTAATCAAAATATCTCCTTGGGTCACCATTGGGTATCCCATCATCTTCTTCTATCATGGGGCCACATCCTAGTAGCCCTCCATTTTCTACTTATGGGTCACCTCCTAGTAACCCCTTCCATTATATTCTTCGGCCCACATCCTAGTAGAGTCCTTCATCCTATTTTATCTATGGGATACCTCCTGGTAGTCCCTCCTCATCTATACTTGGGCCATGCCCTAGCATCCCTTTGTCATCTTCTTTTATTCTTGGGCCATGTCCTCATAGCCCAATTTCTTCCATCTTAGGGCCATATCTTGGTAGCCCTTTGTCATCTTCTATTAGTGGCTCACCTCCTAGTAGCCCATCCTCTTCAATTCTTGGACCATATCCTATTCATCCATCACATCATCCTTTTACCAATTACCAGGAAAGCCCACCATAATTTCTCTCGTTCCTATCATCAATCATTAACACTCTCTTTCTTCTCCTACTTCTCGGGTTAGAAAAGTCACACGTTAGCTTATAAAAAACCCAAAGAGTTTCTTAATCAAGCTCAGGTCAAAACTTCCAAGAGATTGAAATCCCCCAACTCCTTGAACAATCTCAAAATTGTAAATCCAACACGATTCAAGAACGCACATCAACATAACTATCAAGTTTGGTGCAAAGTGCAAAAACCTATGGATAGGGAACTCAAGCTCCCGTATGAACAATCCTTGTTTCATGATAAATCGCAGTCATTTTTTGAGTACAAGCTCACCTCAATCATTGAGATCGTAGATAATATAACTCTTGAAAAAAAAAATGCCTAGTCTACCTTATCAACGAAGTCGCAGACATCGTTGTTGGATCTTACCATGTAGAGTGACTTTTTTGGTCTCAACTTTCCAAAAACTATCAAAAATCTAAAAATCAAAACAATTCAAAAATACAAAAACTTGATAAAACACAACAAAAATCAAAGGTACAAAGATCAAACATTACAATCATGTATTGTGCACATATGGATGTTTCTTTCTTCCCTTCCTTGTTGTTATTCTACAAGTATTCCTACCATTTCCATCCCTTCGGTGATATTGTGGTCACACACATTTTGTATCATTTATCTCTATGGTATCTGTTTGACCTTGGTCTTTCATCACCTTGGTAAATTAAAGAACGACTGACCTCTTAGAGATCCTATCACATTCAACATGTAATAAAATTGTTGCGAAGAAATTTTAGAAATATTTGTTGACACTAGCCAATGTCGTCATCACAATCACTTCCACTTCCTACCATCAAGCCATATGTGGTTCTTAACCCATTGTCAAACAAGAGGGCTAAAATAAGCTTTCAGCAAAAGAATCAAAATCAATCAAAAAAATAAAAAGCTAAGAGCTAAGCAAAGCAAAAGAAAATTGATAAATAACTATCTCTTGGGGTATTTGCAATAATCTCTATTGGGGCTATGGATGTTTGACTCTGGCAAGAAAGAAATGTTGCGATTAGAATCGATGCATCTCTATCGGGCTATGGACTCCCGGATGGTAGCATAGTAATGTACACTATCCTTCCACCATCCATTCACAAAATCACCTATCACCTATCAAAATAAATCATTCCTACACATTGGCTAGGGTGTCTTCACTTGTTGTCTATTAGATCTTCCCTTCAAGAGGTAATAAATTCCACATGCACACACTGGATCTCTATGAGTAAGCAGGATTAGTATGTTACCAAGTGTTTTTTTTTTTGACCTTGTTCAAACTCTTACTTTAGTCCTTATCTCATCTACTTCTTCATCACAAGGCTTCTAAGCTACATTCATATCATTCACATCATTGTGCTACTTCATTCGTAACATCCATGTTTATAAGAACACTTTTTTCCATGTTTTCGAGACACCTTTGTCCCCTTTCACAAAAACAATCTTCTCCTTCCTTTCTATCATGCACTTTTAGGCCAACTTACGCCTGGGGGCATCCTTGCTTCTTGCTAGCACTTCATTGGTTTACATTCACCATCATGTTGAACCTATCCATAATGGCCTTAGTCCCGTTAGTGCAAAATCATAGCACCCCCGGACGCACATCGCTTCTAGGTTGATGTTCGTGCATCCAGCAGATTGCACAACATGAAACCTCTCTCCAAGCGTGGGACTTGTGAAACCGAGAGAGGAATCTCCAGAGAAGGCTGGTTCCTACTCCTAAACTACCCGCCACAAGCTATTCCAGCAAGGCAAGCAAGCTAATCTAATCCTAATCTAACCATGCCAAGGAGACAGAGAGAGAGAGAGAAGGGAAAACAGCAAAAGCCTACACTAAAACGGTGATACACCGTAGAAGGAGAATGTTGAACATCTATCAAAACTGCCATGGACAAAGAGAGGTGAGCAATGGGAAGGATGGACAGATGCATCACAGCCCAAGGATAGATTTCACATGTAAAGTGTCCCAAAACTCCATGAACACAAACTCCAGATCTACAAAGTGAACGCTCAAACATGCACAGATACCGCAATGAAGAGAGGCAAGAAGAAAACAAGCAAAAACGAGAAAGGATGGACAGATGCATCACAAAACACGCTTTGTTGCTTTCGTAAGTTTGCACATGTAACATCATTCCATTAGTAAAAGGCAAAAACGCCATTACAGAGTAGGGAGGAGGTTCGAACTCCATTTTCAACCCTAGAGAAGAAAAGAAGGGAGGGCAGAGCAGAAAGAATGAACAACCTCTTTGTTATGAGCCAAATCGCTTTTACATCGCATGGGTCGAGCCTGTGGGATGTAAAACGTGGGAAAACATGCAAGCCCATTCCTCATTGACTGCAGATGCATTAAATCAGCATGGAGGATCTTACCAACCCATACCCTATCATTTTTAGCGATTTTGGAGGAGAAAGCGACCCATTTGTATTAATTTGGCCGCTTAAAATGTCACTTCGCCGCCGTGCAAGAAGAAGAATGCGACCCATTAGCATTAAAACGGGTCATTGAAAGGTCGCCGCCATTACCACACGTCAGAGTCGTTTCTTGATTTTCTCTTCAGACTACACCAAAACTCGAGATTGATCCCAGAATCATGTAGAGGATTTCACTAGCTTTCCGCTGATATAAGGAACATGCAAATCCGAGCTCGATCAAAAGATACGACGATTTGAAGAAAACAGCAAAAATGGATTTGAAAAGCTTTTCCCGCGCTTTCGCCACCTTGATGACACGTGTCGTGTTGATTGATGAGCAAGGTCTTCACCTCTCCGGGTTCGGATTCTCCTATGCATTTGCATCGGGTTTGGGAGGTGGCTCACATATGTTTGATGCTCGTGTTTTCCCGAAACCCGCTCCCGCCGCATTATCCAAATTTTCCTTTGTCATTGTCGGCTTTCCGACCCTCCGACATGTTCTTGCCTTTGACACGTGGCAGCTTCTCTCGCTGGCCCGGCCGACCCTTTTAAAACTTGCCCTTTGACTTATTTGACCTTTTTCCCGAGACACGTGGCGGCTTCGATTGGTCCTCGATCGATTCGGGTCCTTCGCATTTCGCCTCCATTTGTCCCGATGTCCCATTTGATTTTGGGCCCTTTGTGCTCATTTCGCCGGTTCGGCATTTCGCTGCCCATTTGTCCCGTGCACGCCCCATTTGATTTTGGACCCTCTCGACCTTTTTCACCTTTTTGCTCGCTTGCTCGCGCTTTTCGGCCCTCTTAACCCAAGCAAGCTAGTCGATTTTCTCTTGGCCGAACCGCATTTCGCGCCCGCCGCGTACTTCTGCCCATTTGTCCCATTTTCTTTTGACTGCTCGTGCTCATTTCGACCGATCCGGCCGGTTCGGCGCCTTTTTGTCCCATTTGTCCCAAATGCTACCTTGAGCAGACTTAGCCAATTTTCACACTTTTTCCCGGATCAACCTACTTGCCTTTCTCGCAACCTTTTTTTGCATTTTCTCGTAGCTTGCTCTTTTCCTCTCGCATGGGGACTTAGAAAATATTTGAGGGGACTCTAAGAACATGATTTTTGGCCCCGAATCAATCAATTTTCCGACTTGAATATTCTCGATGCATGTTATCAAAATTACCCCGGGGTGAATTTTGATAACAATTTAGGCGACTCAAAGGGGGTCATCTCGCTCATAGATGAAAAGACCAAGAGTTCAAGCAATCCATTGGGCATGGAGTCATAAGCAAGCCTCGAAAACTGATCTCGAACCTTGAAAATCTCCTCCGAGCCACTTGGAAACCCATCAACCTCGGAGTGTCTTCACCAAGATGCCACCAAAAAGAACTCATGCAAGAGCAGTAACCAAAGAACACCAAAACTATGTACAAAATCAAAATCATACATGCCCCAAATGGAACATGCAGAGTGTGCACAAGCACTTTTCTCGCTGAAAGCAAACCTACCTACTCTACTTCTAATCGAAACAAAGGCAAGCTAAACAAACCCCGCAAATCGTTGTGCAAAATAGCTTCCTTTCTTCAAAATGGGCAGCCATGCAATTGATTCGCACTCGATCATGGCTGTTTGATGGATGGAAAATCAACAAGAAGTCGGGTCTTCTATCCAAATCATCAAGGTATCAATCAAAATCCAATACCTCTTTTAGTTGCTCGCATTTGATCGAGAGGTATGGCAGCTGATCCTCGGTACTTTGTAGCTCATCCTCATGCTCAAGCAAGCATGACTGTCAGGCTTCTCCTTCGCTCCAATGAAGCCAAATACCTGATCGGGGCAAGGTCCGATCCGCTTGATATGCCCATTGCTGTGATTTTCAACTCCAAGAATGGAGTCTTCAGAGACCTTGAATGGATGGTGTGGAAGAAATGGTGGAATCCTTCCTGTCCTTTCTCTTCCTCCAATGAAGAACAGGGAAGATTAGAATCTTCCAATCTTGATTCCAAAGGGTCATTGTAAGATGCAAAGCCGCCGCAAATGAAAGCTCTCCTTCATGACAAAGAGACTCTGTGTTTGGAATGTGGATGATGAAAGAGAGAAAGGTGAAAGCTCAACTGCCTTCCTTCCATCAAAACAGCCTCCAAATCTGACAGTAAACCGCCTATTGTTGTCCCGCTGTTCGTGTTCAACTTCCTCCATGGTGTCCTCTTGATCTCGCAACTTGACCACCATGGTTTCCTTCACTTCTCTCAATATTGAGTTTGAGAGATCAAACTCCTTTTCAAATAGAACTTGAGAGAGATGAAGTGGAAAGAAGAACTCAAGGTTCTTCTCGTAGCCTCGCTTTGTGCTCAAAGCCCTCGATCTCGCACTTTTCTCCTCCACACCTAGAATGTGCTCCTCTTCTTTTGGATTTGGAGCAACTTCTCCTTCCTCCAATGTTTGAAGAGAATATCGCTTTGATTGAACTCCTCCTCCAAAGATGAAGTTTGTCAAGTCGAACTCTTCAATTTGTTGCTCTAGAGGACAAGTCAGACTGCAAGATCTTCTTCTCCAACAAAATCAGTCCTCACCACCATTTGTTCAACCTCACCTCTTCTCGTAGGCTTAACCATCAAGGGGATCTTTGTCATCCCAAATCTAAGAGCCCAACTCTTCGATCTGTCTGTCACTTCTTTTCTTTTTGCTCTTCCTCTCGTTGTCCTTGATGACTGATTTTTTCAATTTCTTCTTTCCCACATGGAATCGGGGATGCAAGAGGAGGGATAGGTTGAAACTCAACCGATTTGACAATTTTGTGTGGTGGTGGAGGCAAGTGAAACCTCTTGTTTCTTTGGAGGAGGGGGTATTTCGTTAGCTCTTGTGGAGGGGATGACTGCTTGGAAGGGAAAAGGAAAGAAGAATCGAGATGGGGTGGAAGACTAGGGGATGGAGGGATGGATTCAACACTGGGACAGCAGATGGAGAGTTTAAAGCTTGACAATGCTGAAATGAAACAGATTGGGAAAGAGGAAAAGAAAAGGCATGAGAAGATGTGCTTACCCATTGACAAGGTTGTTCAATACTTCTCATACACTTCTATTTCTTCAATCCACCTCAAGCAAGCAAAGGCAGCATGCAATCATGAAGTCAAGTTTCTCCCGAGGGTCAGTAATGCTCGGAAAAGGTCCCACCCATGGACAAGGTGCTCCACAACCGATTCCAAATGCTCTCATCTCGTGCTCGAGCCCTGACCGCACTATCCCCACCTCCATTCTTTGATTTTCTCCAATAGACCAAAGATCTTGCATCTCGATGGTCTTCTATCAGTATGCACACCCTTGCTCTTGGGAAGCTTCATTGCCAAACCGACTTTGCACCGCTGCTTCATATGAGTATGCATGCTGATCTCGGAGGATTTGTAAAACATGTTGAATTGGAAAATACCGCCGTTGTTGTTGAAATGTGAGTTCCATGATGGAAATGAAGTCATGGTTGCACAACTTCATGGAATGGAAAAGAATGAAAGGGATGGAAAGAAAGATGAATGAAAATGGATGGAAATGAATGGAAAGGAAGGTCTCGCAACTTCGAGATGGTTGTGCTGACCGATGGAGTCGCCAGATGTGTTTGCAAGTGCCTCCAAAGGCTGAAATCTTCACAGAACACATCAACCTCGCAAAAGATGAAGTGAAAGACCTCTAAGGTCCCACCGGCGTGCAAGCAATCAAGTAGTGCAAAATCACAAAGCACTCCGACGCACATCAGCTTCTAGGTTGATGTTCAGCATCCAAAGGATTGCACAAACATGGAAACCTCTCTCCAAGCGTGGGACTTGTGAAACCGAGAGAGGAATCTCCAGAGAAGGCCGGGTTCCCGCTCCTAAACTACCCGCCACAAGCTATTCCAAAGAGCTAATCTAATCCTAATCTAACCATGCCAAGGAGACAGAGAGAGAGAGAGAAGGGAAAACAAAGAAAAGCCTACACTAAAACGGTGATACACCAGAGAAGGAGAATGTTGAACATCTATCAAAACTGGCCATGGGACAAAGAGAGGTGAGCAATGGGAAGGATGGACAGATGCATCACAGGCCCAAGGATAGATTTCACACAGAAAGTGTCCCAAAACTCCATGAACACAGCTTCAGATCTGCAGTGAACGTTCAAACATGCACAGATACCTGCAATGAAGAGAGGCAAGAAGAAAACAAGCAAAAACGAAAGGATGGACAGATGCATCACAAAACACGCTTTGTTTTCAAAGTTTGCGCATGTAACATCATTCCATTAGTAAAAGGCAAAAACGCCATTACAGAGTAGGGAGGAGGTTCGAACTCCATTTTCAACCCTAGAGAAGAAAAGAAGGGAGGGCAGAGCAGAAAGAATGAACAACACCTCTTTTTATGAGCCAAATCGCTTTTACATCGCATGGGTCGAGCCTGTGGGACAAAAACGTGGGAAAACGTGCAAGCCCATTCCTCATCGATCGCAGATGCATTAAATCAGCATGGAGGATCTTACCAACCCATACCCCGTCATTTTTAGTGATTTTGAGGAGAAAGCGACCCATTTGTATTAATTTGGCCGCTAAAATGTCACTTCGCCGCAAGCAGTAAGAAGAATGCGACCCATTAGCATTAAAACGGGTCATTGAAAGGTCGCTTCGCCATTACCACACGCAGAGTCGTTTCTTGATTTTCTCTCTTCAGACTGCACCAAAACTCGAGATTGATCCTTAATCATGTAGAGGATTTCACTAGCTTTCCGCTGATATAAGGAACATGCAAATCCGAGCTCGATCAAAAGATACGACGATTTGAAGAAAACAGCAAAAATGGATTTGAAAAGCTTTTCCCGCGCTTCGCCACCTTGATGACACGTGTCGTGTTGATTGATGAGAGGTCTTCACTGTCAGTTCGGGATTCTCCTATGCATTTGCATCGGCCTTGGGAGGTGGCTCGACATATGTTTGATGCTCGTGTTTTCCCAAAACCCGCTTCCGCCTGATTATCCAAATTTTCCTTTTCAAGCTTTCCGACCCTCCGACATGTTCTTGCCTTTGACACGTGGCAGCTTCTCTGGCCCGGGCTGACCCTTTTAAAACTTGCCCTTTGACTTATTTGACCTTTTTCCCGAGACACGTGGCGGCTTCCCGATCGTCCTCGACCGATTCGGGTCCTTCGCGCACTTCGCCTCCATTTGTCCTGATGTCCCATTTGATTTTGGGCCCTTGTGCTCATTTCGGCCGGTGCATTTCATTTCGCATTTGTTCGGCATTTTGATTTTGGCCCATTTGTCCTGCACGCCCCATTTGATTTTGGACCCTCTCGACCTTTTTCACCTTGCTTCGGCCGGTTCGCGCCTTTCGGCCCTCTTAACCCAAGCAGCTAGTCGATTTTCTCTCTGGCCGAACCGCATTTCGCGCCCGCCGCGTACTTCTCGCCCATTTGTCCCATTTTCTTTTGACCTGCCTCGTGCTCATTTCGACCGATCCGGCCGGTTCGGGCCTTTTTGTCCCATTTGTCCCAAATGCTACCTTGAGCAGACTTAGCCAATTTTCACACTTTTTCCTGGATCAACCTACTTGCCTTTCGCAACCTTTTTTGCATTTTCTCGTAGCTTGCTTTTTCCTCTCGCATGTGGGACTTAGAAAATATTTGAGGGGACTCTAAAGAACATGATTTTTGGCCCCAAATCAATCAATTTTCCCGACTTGAATATTTATTAAAAACAATTTAATCATCCTATAAAATATCACTCTTTGTTTCTCACCTATTCATGTGCGTGACTCATAGATCATCTGGATCTACCCCATTAATAAAAGCTAGGCTATTTACTCCATCTCGTACTTTGGGGCACAATGAGTTGCCTAAGTACTATTTTGTAGTGCACATTGCTTTTTCATCATACCCAAGTATCCTATGTTATTCCCCTTACATGTATCCTTTCTTGGGGCACCATCATCAACCCTTGTCGTTAATTCGCACAGTGTCGAATCAAGCTCGATAAAAAAACATTATGTTATGTTTCTCTATTAGGTTAGCTTGTTTACTTTCTTGTATTGCATTACATTTTGTATGTTGCATGGACTTATGCATCTTTTACTTTCTAGTATTGCATTCCATTTTGTATGTTGCATGGAGTTGGTGTTTTTAGCAATGGACATTTTTTCGTATATGGATTTTCATGTCATACTACACTTTTGTTCATACTTTTTAATAAGAACCGGTGATGAAGATCTCTAGAAATATGATGAAAAATAATTTTTTAAAAAGGTTCTAGATGGATGTTAGCTCATTCCCTCTTCCTCATACTCCTTTTCTTCTATATTCCCTTTCTTGTCTTCTTCTTCACACTATTCTTTCTTCTATTCTCTTTCTATCATCTTTTTGATCATCAATCAAGTTCTTCTATCACCCCATCGACAATCGAGGGGGCATCCTTCATTCTACTCATTTTTCTTCTATCCCTTCAAAAATTTATACTTGTTTATGCTTGTCTACTTTCTTTGAAGTGATGTCGCTTACGCCACCTCAAAGAGGGGCAAATGTAAACACCTAAAGTATGCTTACACTTAGCATTTCCTCCCATTCAAAAAATTAACGACACTTCGTTAATCAACCTTCTTTGCTCCATTTTTAGATGCCCATTTACAACAACTTATTGGTTGTATTCCTCCTATAATCAGATTATTTGGCTAATATCTCTCTTATTAGCTAAAATCCTCCTTTCACCATTCAAAACCTTCCTAGTTCTCTCTATACCACTTCTATTGGCTTTGTAGGCTATCTATCAGTCACAATTGGTTATCTAGACCCCTCCCAACTCTCAATGAGTCTCTAATCACTGATAATCAAGTTTAACTAGCCTAAACCCTAGTTAACTAGCCTAAACCAAAATTAACTAAGCCTAAAGTATGTTTATCCTAATCTAATCTAAAAAGTGATTTTTGATATTTAGTCCCACATGCACCCAAATTACAAACTCTTCCATTTGGAAAACTATAAATAGAAGGGTCACCCCTACCTTTCAACTTACACCTTCACACCTAGGATATCTTATTAACACTAAGAACACCTAGTTTTGGGATTCTATTTGTATTAGCTTTAAGATATAAGACATTTGATCTTAAACTTACTCCCTTCATTGATCTTGAGCTAATAACCTCCATTTGCATCCATAATCCAAGTTTTGAGTAAATAGAGAGAACCATTGGCCTTGAAGCCATTAATGGTGAGACTCCATTCTTGAAAGCTTGAGAACCATAAAACAACTAATCACACCTTTGATTGCTAAGTTGATCTTATTAGGTTCAATGTTTAATTAAGTGATCTAAAGAGTAGAGAGTAGATTTATCATGTTAGTTTAGATTTAATCTAGTTCATACAATGATAGATGTTAGTCTTGTTTATCTCTTATCATGATAGTTTAGTGTAGATTAGGTTCATGCTTTGAGGTTATAGGTTTTGAATTCATTTCCATAGCATATCTAATTTATCTATGAACACAAGAAGCTGAATCTTACTAAAATAATTATACAACTATAGAGCACGAGCTTTGTCAATTATCTATGCATTGCACAAGTTTCGACAAGACTTGTTAGCAAAATCATTTGTGTTTTATACGGATCAATGACATTAATGTATTTTGTGAACAAACCGGTCTTGCAAGGGTGCATATTCGCAGACGGGTAATGCTATTTTAATATTTTGACTTCATAGTTGTGGTGAAGCCGGGAAAAGTAATTTTGGACCAGACCACTTGTCTAGAATTCACTCAGGAGAAGAAGCACAGATAATTGAAGAAACCATGCCGATGCACATGCAGCTTATGTAGGTTACAACACACACTTTTGATCAAAGAATACTTGTTAAAGAGCACACAAGGAGTCCTCATGGGATAGAGGCCCGTAACCAAGGGAACAAAAGGAAAGGAAGGATCTGCATGCGGAAGAAAAGTTCATCTTTCAGACTTAGCCAATTTTGAGCATGAAGACCTATTTTTAGAAGATGGCATGCGAAACACACCAATGATGCAGAGACGTGCACGCCATGCATTGTCTATCTTTAGAGGAGTGGATCAAAGCATTTTACATGGAGACAAGCTAAGAATAGGATTGACACTTTAGTTAACTACAAGTGGTCTATGATAGCGCACTTTCATGTTTGGCTATGCCTATAAACGGTGTGTGGCTATCAATAGCATGTGGCCTATTTCTGGAATAGATAAGTGGTGAAGGGAAAGTCCCCACCTTATATATATGATGTTAGGTACATAGTAGATATGGGTAACAGAGAATATACAAAGTGTGTGTATGTATGTGTGATGGATGTATGGAGGTATAGAGGTATACGCATATGACTGAATTATTGTATCATATCCATACGCGCATTGGTATAGCCCGACAATACTGTAAGGATCTTCGTATTTTTAATAATGGAAGATATTGGCTGAATCTAAGTGCCATTCTTATGTGTATTTGAGTAGTGCGTGTTATTGATTTAATCATGATTACTATTTAAAGTTGGTTACTTCATAGATATGAGTGTAGTATGCATTGTAGAATGATGGATTAGTTATGAATATATTTGTGTCTTCCTTCATCATGCTAACATCCTACTACAACAACCCTAAAGAGGGACTTGGTACCTTTACACTCTTTGGGTGAGAACTCGAGTCAAGGCTAAGTGATGTATCGACGTGACTAGGGTGTTATCTCGGTAAATTCTAGGCTTCATCATTGGTTGTATTTCCAAGACCTCTTATTCATTGTTTTTAGGATGGTTCCGATGAAGACATACTGGTTATCTCTAACAAGTATTGAGGAATGGATACAAGATCTGAGGGAGAATATGCACGGAGGTTTAGCAGTGGGTCTGAGTTTAATGCATGTACTTGGGTAGAATAGAATCTTTATGACATCTTATATGAGAGCTTTTTCACTATCTTTGTAGTAGAACTATATGAGTGGCTTATTGCTTATGCATCTCAGTGGAACTAGAGGTATCACACACTTTTTTGGACACAAGAAGAATTTTAGGCCCTTTATGATGTTGATCTGATCTAGACTCGCATTGTGGATACATGGTTTTGTGGTGTTCTAAACAATTATATTATGGAATATTCAATTTCAACATACTCTTTCCTAGAGGTAGCTAAATTCTAGTTTTTACGGTATCCAAGAGGAACATATTTGCAAGGTATTCCATTGGCGATCAAGATCTTGATGGTAACTTTGAACCTAGAGAGTAAATCGATGGCTAACTAAACTTCACCACGCACGAGGGCAGAAAAAAGTTTGGTTTAAGATGGTAAACCTAGTGGCAGAGAGGCAAAGAGAGGAAAGGCAACTTAAGTATAATGAGGCACGTGAGAGGGAGATAGAGAAGCAACATTCTGTTGTAGAAAGTATGGCGTTGAGGAGAGAGATGGATCGTGAAGGATTTATAGCTCACATAGAAGACGTGGATCCAGAGCATCAAGAACTCCCCCATCTTAGAAATCATGATAGAGATCCCCTTTGGCCTCACATAAAAGTATGCTAGCAGAGACTACCTAGACTATAGGCACACATCTTAATCCACCTAGTGACCTAGCCCTTACACTTGGTTTTTCAGTATCTAGTACAACAAGTAACCAGAAAGCTAACTTGGGAAGTAGGAGAGCAGGAGTAAGTCAAGGATCAAGTACATCAATGGAAGGATAGAGCTTCAATGTTATTTTGAGGAACATTCTTATGCACATCATCCACACAGAATGTGAGTGCGAAAAATGTTGGATTCACCTCTAGAAGTGGAACTACCTCACGGACTATAGGGGTTCAAAGTATAGTACTTATTGTCGAGCACGTGGGAAGTACATCTACAGTCCTATTACCACTACAGGTGGAGGATCGGGAGGTATATGTGGTTCTAGTTCCGTGTGATCTGGGTGGTTCTGGAGGCAGAGGGAATACAGGAGGTTCTTGATCAGGTGGTCAAGGTTCGTAGCAACCACATAATATTTATATGGAGATTTCATCTTCTAGAGTATAGAGATATAGAGGATGCTATCCAACATGAGCATATGTGTGAACTCTTGTGGCACACTAAAGGAATCACAGATGCTAAGTGCAAGGCAAGTCAATTTGCTACTACATTACAAGGACTTGCACACAGCTGGTATAGGAATTTTGACCCTAATCAAACTTGTGTGGATTATGCAACATTGAAGGATGTTTTCTTAAAAGAGTTCCATATCCCTGAATTTGAGTAGAAGAGTATAAGTGAACTCAAGGATATCAAGAAAGGAACTATTGAGAGTGTACATGAGTATGATGCTCATTTGAAGACACTTCTATCTAAGATATCTTATGATATTCACGCTAGCCAACATGCATAAGGGTTCATTTGATTACACCATTTAGAAGGGCGTTGTCACATAAGACATACATTGATCCACATAAAGCACCGGAAGTAGCTTTGTGTGCTAAGGTAGTGGGAGCATTAACATGGGTGTTAGTCCATTCTTAGAGGTATAGATTGCAGCTATGACAAAGAATTTAGAGAAGCTATTAGAAAATTCAGCCCATGAAATGTGCTCAGGAATTTGGTGTACCAATTTTGAAGTGGAAGGTCACACCAAGGATAGTTTCCTTGCAGATCTATATGCTCATTACTTGTTGGATTGTGAAATATGTCATTTGAATCATGATGCTAGTCATTGTCCTTTGTTACAATGCATGATAAGGAAGAATGTATCTTGCTTTTGTAAGATTTACAGGTCCACGACCCATGATACTGAGGATTAATGTTGATTGGTCAAATCCAGGATGCTATAGACATTGGGGTATGATAAACAAGTGTAACAGATAATTCTAAGGGTAAGAATGAGCACTAAGATTGGGATCATAATCAAATGTGCTATGAAAGGAATGAGGGGCATTTTAAAGGAGGTCGTGGAAGGGGATGTGGATATCATGGTGGATATGGAGGACAAGGTCATGGTGGAGGAAGAGGTGAGTTCCCTCATGGAACATGTTATACATGTGGATCTCCTGACCACTATAGGTGTGAATTTCCTCATAATATTTCATGTTGTTTCTATGGAAAGAACCATAGTTATGATAAGTGCACAAACTTATATGAACATTTGAGTAAGCAACATAAGAAAGAAAACAAAGGCACCGGGATGGTTAGAATCCAACACGCGGTAGAGGATCGGTGGATGCTAAAGATAATAAAAGGACTCGAGGCATTGACGGTGAAGATTACTACACGTGCTGAAGCATTGCGTGCAAGATAGGCATTGCACCAAAAGCCTATGATCACTAAGGAGGAGGTTTTGCGTGCAAGGTATCCAAATCCTGCTCATGAGAAGGAATTTTACTAGGATACCATGGAAGTGCTAAAGAATCTTCATGGTGAGATACAGTACCTAAAGGGGTAGAAGAAAGCATCAGAGATAGTCCAAACTGATATTGATGATCTGCAAGAGGTGTGCAAGATGTTTTTCTAGGAGAACATTATTCCACTATTAGGAAGTTGGGTAAAAGGGAACATTCCACACGTCAATATTAAGACTGGATGGCAGATTCTGCATGTAAATCTTCCCCTTGATAGTATTGACTATGACAAAGAAATTACTATGAATGTTGTTGTGGATGGGTGGTTTGTTGAGAAACATATTGATTGATACAGTGTGGAAGTAAATTTTCTTACATTAGATGCATGGGTACAAATGGGGAGGCCTCTATTACAACCATAATCTAATGTGTTGTTTATGTTAAAATAGACCGAGGCCACTCCCATAGGAGGTTTGAAAGATGCATCTATAACCATACAAGGGGCCAAGTTCACCGGAGATTTTGAGGTATTAGCACTTGCCAAAGCGATAATTTTCCAACCCTTCTTGGATGCCCTTCATGTTATGTGAATAATGTTGACTTAAGATTCAATAAGGGGTATATCAACTTTGAAAACAAGGAGGAAAGAGTTGTGATACCTTTGGACAGATGGGAAGTCTACACCATATGTTGAGCCTCTAATTGAGGAGGACTTAAAAAGAATTTATATATGCGTTATTCAGACCCGTGAGGTCAATGATCCATAAAAAGAAGGCATCCTACAAAGGGAGGATTCTCATTCTATTAGTGATACTATGAGTACTAATTGTAAAAATTGGGCTCATAGTACATATGAATCGGTAGGGCACAAGGTATAAAGTGCGGTTATGCGCAAGAATGGACTTCATTTGATTCGATAGATAGGCAGCACAATACCTTGGTATACAGGGGTAGAAGATCTTCCTACATTTTTGAAGGCCATGGAAACACAAAGGATGATCAAATTCAAAGAAGAGATATGTTAGTATATACCTTGAGTGAGACAATAGCGCACTAGTGGGTAGTCCAATGAGATAATCTTATAAACCGGGAAGAGATTGGAGTTGCTTTGTCTACTAGGTTTATAAGGAATAATTCACCTACGCAGATCTACATTTATCATGGTGATCAACCTGTTCATAGCAAGATAGGAAGAATTACCACCTTAACTTTGGTGCATTGAATGTATTCTATGCTACAAGGATGCACACATGCCTAATATGTATATGCGTAACTACATCGAGATACTGGAAATGGAAAAATTTGACTACGGGGATGATCGAGACCTTTGACTACTTTTCTACTAAACCTCCTATAGAAGAGGCATTAAAATCTATCAAGCGATTAACTATGGGAGATAGTGCAAAATTAGAGGAGTATATTCAAAAATTATTTAGTGAGATAGAGTCCGAGTGCATTTTTAAAAGGAAGAAGAACCAGAATCCATACTACTTAAACATGTTTGCCTTGAGATAGAGAAGGGAAAAATGGTTTACATCATAGATATTGAACATTCATAAGGGGTGCACGAGGTCTTGGAAATTTCATACAAGGATATGCGCACATATCATGAACCCATGAAGACAAAGAAATTGAATATAGGTTTAGAGGCTAAGCCTAAGGAGGCCATAATTAGATAATACTGGTCAAATTCGGAGGTAACAAAGAACATCGAGTTACTTAGGGATTATCAGGACTTATTCCCTTGAGGGTATCATGAACTTAAAGGCATGCATGAATCACTTGGGGAAATGAAGATAAATCTTAAGGATGGTGCACACACAGTTAGAAAGAGGCCTTACAAAATGAATCCTAATTTGTTTGAAAAGGTAAAAAAAGAAATTGATAAAATGTTACAATCTAGAATTATCAAACCCTTTGATGAGTTAGAATGGGTTAGCCCAATCATTTTTAGTATCAAGATCGAGGACAAATGAATTATAATGTGTGGACTACAAGGAGTTGAATGCTACATGCATCACGTAGATCCATTCCCTATGCCATTCACCAAGGAAATACTAGAAGGAGTTGCAGAGGTGCGAAATATATTCCTTCACAGATGGATTTTTCGGGTATCGTCGTTATGATTACTCAGAGGATCAAGAAAAGAAAACATTTACTACCGAATGGGGCAATTTTTCCTATACTTGTGATGCCTTTTGGATTGAAAAATGAGCTCGTTGTATTCTCATGCATAGTTGTTCAAGCATTCAAATATTTTATTCACAACTTCTTACAGTCTATCTAGATGATTGGACAATATATGAGCTTTTGAAAGATCATTGTGACAATTTGTGCTTAATGTTTAAACAATGCAAACAATTGAGTATCTCTTTGAACATCAAGAAATGCATATTTTCTACACCATTTGGGATACTATTGGGACATATAATCTACAAGGAATGTTTTCTGGTTGATCCAACGAAGGTTGTAGTCATTTTAGGCCTAGAAGCGCCTACCAGTTAGAGTGAGGTGCACGTATTTTGAGGTAATACAAGATATTATAGAAAATTCATCAAAGGGTATGCCAAAATTGTTGCACCCTTGGAATAGTTACTAAAGGGGAAAGGTACATTTTATTGGGGAGAACCACAACAACGCGCATTTGATATATTAAAAGAGAAACTTACTATCGCTCCCATTCTGTGCTTTCTCTCATGGGATACACCATTTCATGTGCATGTGGATGCTTCTGACATGGCCATTAGCATTGTGTTAGCTCAACCTGGTGAAGGTATTAAGATCATCCAATCTATTTTTCTACTAGGAAGTTGACTCCTACTGAACGGAATTATAAAACTACAGAGCGCGAAGCTTTTCAATGATCTATGCATTACATAAGTTTTGATAGTACTTGTTAGCAACACCATTCATGTTTTATACAGATCACATGGCATTGAAGACTTGGTAAACAAGCTCGTCTTACAGGGGTGCATATGCAGATGGGTGCTCCTATTTCAAAAGTTTGACTTCACAACTGTGGTGAAGCCGGGAAAAGCAATTCTAGACCAAACAATTTATATAGAATCAATTTAGGAGTGTATATAAAGACAATTTAAGAAACCATGCTAGATGCACATTTATATAGGTTACATCACATGCCCATGGAATTAGAGGAAATTGTTGTCTTTCTATGAATAGGTATGACGCGGAAGGAATGAAAGCATTAGAAAAAAACAGCTTTGCTATACGCACGACACCATTTATGTTAATCAATGGTGACCTTTACAAGATAGGCGAGATGAAGTATTACGTCATTGTGTATTAGAGCATGAGCGTAAGGATATCATGGAAGAAGCTCATGGTGGTATTGCAGAGGGCCATTATGTAGGTGACGCGACTGCCCGAAAGATACTACTTGCTAGATTATGGTGGGAGACATTGTATAAGGACTCGTAAAAGTTTTGTTAAGGCATGTGATCATTGTCGGTGCCTAGGAAAACCAGGGGTAAAGAGATGAGATGCCTTTGAGACCAATTACTAGTGCTTTGAGCCATTCAGAAATGGGCCATTGAATTTGTAGTGCCTATTTTACCAATCGTACGCAAGAATGGATCACGCTATATCATTACTTGCTTGATTATCTTACAAGGTGGGTAGAAGCAAGACTTACCAAGGACTCTGTACAATAGCTACAAGAATTAGGTTTCTATGAGAGAATGTTCTTACAAGATATGCATGTCCTTTAATCTTGACAAGTGATAGGGGTTCACAATTTTGAATGAGACAATCAGGATCCTACTAGATGAGTTTATGGTTGCACACCATAAAACTACACCCTATCATCTTAGGAAAATGGAATCTGTTGAGGCCTTCAACAAGATTTTGAGCCAAATTTGACAAAAAATTACTATGCTAGAAGAAAGGATTGGGATGAAAAAGTATCACTTGTCCTCCGGGAATATAGAAAAGCTTACAAGAGGTTGAACAAAGCCACATCGTTTCAGTTTGTGTTTAGAGTGGAAGCTATTCTCCCTATGGAATTTATGTTACCTTCTTTACACATCACTGCGCACACTAGTGGTTTAGCTAATGAACAAGATTTAGAAGATCATATCGAGAAGATGATTCAACCGGATGAGCGACAAGCCAAGCACGAGGGAGTAAAAGTAGGAAAAGGCCAGGCGAAGGCATGGCATGACAAAACATAAGGGACAAGAAGTTTGAGATTGGAAAAATGGTACTTCTTTATGATTCTAAGTTCTTATGCCATCTAGGAAAGCTTAAAGTACATTGGTTGGGGCTGTATGTAATCACTTATATACTTGAATCAGGTGCTTGCTAGTTAGAAGCACTTGATGGAACATAGCTACTTGGTTACTTTAACGGGAGTAGGCTGAAGCCCCACTATAAATAAGTCTTCTTAGTGTTTGTAATAAGGTAGTATTTCCATTTAGATTAGGTTTTCAATTATGTATTTCCTTCATTGTTGCTATGCTTTGTCAATTTAGTTGTTGTTTTTGTGTGATAAATGCACTTGCACGCATGAAGTTAATTACTATATGAAGAATGTCTATGTATAGAAGACTCGCACATACCTTTCGTATGAGGTGGTTGTAGTTATCCAAGTAAAAGACTATGAGAATTGAAAGGTGAAAGGAATAAGTGCTATGGGTGTGCGTTAAGTTAAAATAAGATTGATTCTCAAAAGTGACCAAGGATGGAGATGGATGAAAGGATAGTATAACACGAGGTAAGTGGAGGCCATGATAGCTACCAGGAGAAGGTATAGTGATAAGGTACTCAGGCATAATGGCATGCGCTAAAGAGAAGTCTGTGACTATAGGGTAGGAAGGCATGCTAAAAGGTTATAGCTAGGATGTGAATATGTACCACATGGAACGAACGAATTTGGTCAATGAATGAGGGGATATTTAGTAGGTGAAGGAACAATAAATGCATCAAAATTTGAAAAAAATTATATAAGGATGGAATGCGGATTCATTTTTATTGTTGCAACTAATATTATTTGAGGAAAGAGCCAAGTGTGAAGAGTCGAGTGATCAGGTTAAGGTATGAATGGTGTGAAACCAAGAGTGACAACAAGATCTATGTGATAAGAAGCTTGCATCCCTAGTGGTGAAGGGTTTGAAAAAACCAAGGAGATAGAAAAGAATTAGGTTACGAAGTTTTCACCCAAGGCACAATTGAATCAAGCTAGGTTTGATTCACAAAGTTGTAGAGTTAAAGAGGATACATTTGTAAGGTAAAAATGGCACATAAAAAGGCATCCGTAGTAGCGAGAAAAGGAAATAAGAAGGTGGTCATCAGGAAGAAGGGATGGCACCCAAAATCCATTTTTCAAATATGTAATATCTAGAAGGAGTCATAATCAGCCAGGAATGGGATTCACCCATCAGAAAGAGCAAAGTAAGTGAATACAATCATAGGACTTTGAATAACAAAAAGGAGCTCGATTCCTTTCTCATTTCTAGGATGAACAAGCGTCCAATGGATGACATGCCAATTTATGATGATGTAGGTGAGAAAATTTTGAAGAGAATTAGGGTCTACAAATTATATGAGCTTCCATATTTCGGTAAATATGAGCCCTTGTATCAGTGGGTCATGAGGAGGGTACACGAGGACTTCTTTTAATTTGTAGGACATAAAGTTAGAATCTCATTTGTGCTTATCTCATCAATTATAGGTTTGAATACCACAAGAGAGGACATAAAAAGTGATCTTACAAATAAAACCATAATTTTAAAGACCAGACAGGAGTTGGGGTACTTGAAGGGTCCACACAGTATGGATATAGACAAATTGAAGAATTGTTCGGTTGTGCAAGTAGTAGCACACCTTGTTACAAAGTTGAATGATCAAGAGTGGTGGTCACAGTAAATACTATGTGGTTACACATTGTGTGTAAGATGTCAGAAGGGGCAATCTACAACATTGCAGGCTATATTGTAGAACAAATAGTCGAAGAAGTGCACACATGAGGGAAGATCAGCTTTGGGGCTATTCTACTATCACTAGTATTCATGGAGATTGGAGTACTAGACAGACCGAAGGAAAAAGTATGGGAATACCCCATGGAGAATAAGTCACCAGCTGAGATTTTCAGCAAGTATATATGTAAAGGAGCCATGACAGACGACGTAAAGTAAAGGGCATAGAATGGTATGACAGGCTTCACGTGACACTTAGAGAAGAGTGGTGCATCCCAAAGGACCTACCAATAATGGTAGGGAAACAATTCCAGTTTGTTGTATATCAACATTTCTACATCACATGCTTCCCAATGAAATATGGAGTTTGGAGCCCTTGGTGTAAATTGCCTTACGCATTCACTGTAAGGTATTTCCAAGCATATGTTCATAGATTTATAGACACGTGCCGACTAGTTTTCAATCCAGATAAGGTAGACTGTGACTACCTTACATTGAGGAAGAAGTATGTGTATCCTGATAGAATTTCTTATATAGAGAGGATCATTTCAGAGGTGCTACATATTAAGCCAATAAGTCTAGATGTAAGCCATCTTCAATAAAGTCTATGTGGAAGGTGAGTTCATGTGTAGCAGATGTGGGGGCAGGTGTGTATCTTCAGTTGAAGTCAAAGATGGAAAATGAAAAATATGTGGAAGGTGAGTTCACACTTCCAGCACCACCAAAGGGAAAGCATATGATGGAGAACATCCCAACGCCTAAGCCCACATAGCCAATGAAGTGGAGGATGAGGAGGAGGAGCGTGAAGATAGTGGTGGTTTGGAGCATAGAGGTAGGAGACATCCTACAAATAAGGGTGAAGATGAACATACCATTACACCACCTTAGCCACAAGAGGGGGATGATAGGGACTTGAATGCAGTCCAAGGGGAGCATAGGATTAAGAGGGTTTTTAGGAGAACAAGGACCCAAGGTGCTACTCTCAACCACTATGCTCAAATCACCAATAATATCTCCACAAAAGGAGGAAACAAAGCAAAGAAGGAAGAAACCGAGTTAGATGAGGAGGTGGAAGAGTCATAAGAAAGCATGCCTAATTCTCCTACACTTCCAGAGAATATGGAAGAACAGGGTGAGGGATCAAAGGAAAGATAAGAGGATGAGAAGGGACCAGAGGAGACAATTGCCAAGAATGTTCAAGACATAGAGACACAACTTCCAAATTTGGAAGCTAAAGTTCCTAAGTAGAAATGGTATAGAAAAAAAGTGGAGAGAACATTCCACTAGCCATGGGGTATACAAAGGATGCAGGAAGAATTATTCACACCCGCTTACTAGAGCACAATAGAAAAGAAGGATTTATTTGACTAGGAGCTAATGGATGAGGATATGGTGACTGTGTGCACTCGAAAGCAACTATCATGGTCAATGCACACCCACATAGATGAGCCTGACTTCAATGTATGCAAATATTCATGCATTTCAAGATGATTGAAGAAGGCACCCCAAGCTAGACACATGATATTAAAGCCTACTGTCATGTTAGATGAGCAGGTTAGCAATGCATTGGTGAAGGTTTCTCTTTGAGGTGGCGGAAGAAACATGGAAAAAGCTGCAAGGATCGAGAGTGTTGCATGAGGAGATGAAGACAAAGGATGTAGAGATAGCATGCATAACACAAGAGAGGGAATTTGTGCAGAATAAAAATGATTTATTTATCAAAGATATCGTAGGAGATTGGGGACAATGTCATCACAAAAGGCCACACTTGGAGGCCAAGGTACCACAGATGTTTCCTTTATTGATATACTATGTAGGAAAGTTGGTGGACTTCGTACTTGAATATGAACCTCTATGCATGCCAACACCAAGAAGCTCGAGCAAGATGTAAAATGGGAGAAAGCATTAGTGATGTGAAAGATTGCATCTTATGAAGGGATTTTTCAAGCATTACAGGAAGTATTGAAGAAAGCAGACCGGGCCTTGAATATCTAAAAACTCCAGAGGTTCTTATCAACATAAAGACCCTAGAAGAAAATAATGAGGTCCAGAAAGTGATAAAGGATGAGACATTATGCCATGCGTAAATATTTTCAATGATTAAACAAAAGTGTGAATCCTCGACAAAGCAACACAAGAGCCGCACAAGACTCGGTTGGAGGACTTGGGAAGCTAATTGCGTAGAAGATGGATCTTTTAGAAGGAATAATGACATCAATTTCTAGTGTTGTGTTGGTTCTGCAAAATGAATTAGGAGAGATTGTGAGAGATGAGTTGGAATCCATTGTTGTGGACATCCCGTAAAAATCGAACAAACACTCATTAAATGGAAGGTTTTGGAGGTGAAATAAAGGAGTATCCAGACTGATACCGCAAAGTGATACATAGGAGGCTTTCTAATACAAATTATTTATTTGTTTACATT